>PVKZ01004845.1:0-68105 GCA_004027375.1 Macroglossus sobrinus
TTCCTTCCTTCCTGCCTTCCTTCCTTCCTTCCTTCCTTCCTTCCCTTCCTCTCTCCCTCCCTCCCTCCCTTTCTCTCTCTCTTCCTCACTCTTACCTTCCTTTCCTCCTTCCTTATTTAATTAGAAAGAACTTTCATACTGGTCTCCTTTCTAGGTGGTTGAGAGACATAGACTAATTATTCTTTACCAAGTGTCTTTGTGGTCCAAACATCTTTGCCAAGGCACCAAGGCTATGTTTAGAACATAGCACTACCTATGTGTGAATTGACCAAGGTAGGTCACGTATCAAGGGCCAGTGGGTGGGAACAATTAGAAGAATATGGAGCTGGGAGAGTATTCTGAGGCTTGGTTACTATGGGATGTCTCTCTACAATATTTCATTCCTCTTTCACTTATAGATGATAAATCAAAAGGTATTTTCTTGGCAAATATATTTCTCTACTATTGTGTGTATATGTATGTGTATTTTTTTTCTTGAACACACATGCCAGTCCTTAAAGTACTTAAAATTATTAACTAAAAATAATGTTAAAAAATAACATTACTAGGCCCACAGGTACACAGAGACAAGCATGGCAGATATCCATGAAGGATTCTGGATTTTACTGTTACCTTTCTCTTCCTTTTTCCTTCTTGACCTTTTTCTCATGATTAGCTGGACCCTCTCATACTACTGTTTGCAAGTCCAAGACAGAGAGCTGGTGGAGCATCAATAAGTGCATTTGAGCTAAGTGCTTCAAAGACAGAGGAGATAGAGACAATTATGAGACAAAGAGGGCAAAAGCATGTTAGCTAATAATGGCAGCTATGCCATGCTGGGGATAGGATCATGTTGACCACCAACTTCCATCTCTTGGAAATCTGGTTGCAGCTGATTCAAACCCCTGTAGACTTTGTAAGATTTGCCTAGAGCCTCCCCAGGATTTTAGCTTAGTACTCTGTCATTTTCTTTATGCCTCCTCACTTTTACTGGGTCTACAGGTGCTGCCTTAGTCTTCTTGCCACATTAGTTTAGGTGCGAAGCCTCGTCCTTTCATCTGGTTCCTTTTTAATCCTCTGATTTCAAACACCACATAAATTTTAGTAACTTTTCTGAGAATTTAGAGGTTGCAAGGGGGGTGGTTCAAAACAGGGAGTGCTCAGCCTTTCAACATCTCCCTGGCTCTTCCATTCCCACTCTTCTTTGGTGAAACTAGAAATAAACTTTCTCCCCCAGTCTCACATGTTCTTTCCATCATCAGGCCCCCCTCAAAGGGTGTAGCAACATATCTCCTTATGAGCTAGAGATGATTAGAGGTGAGATTTGAGATCAGCTTCAACCTTCAGTGATTAGTCAAAGCATTTCTTTCTACTAAGTCATCTTTAATTGCTCTTAAATTATGGTATTTAATAAATGTTTAATAGGGGTGAGGAAGCAATATAGGGATGAAACAATGTAAAAGGAGACTGAAGTTAGAATCAAAAGAACAAATGAGAAAAGGTAGCAACCAGTGACTCTGACTATTAAATAAAATATATAGTCATGAAAAGAGATCAATATTAAGGCTATTGGGAGAAAGGAATATGTTTTTCATTTTGTCATTCTCTCAATTCCACAAATTTTGCTCCCTTCTCATCTTTCCAATCTTTTCTAAATCTCTCCCCTCATCTCCTCTTTACAACTGGAAGTCTTTTTTTTTCCCCAAGAAAACAATCTAAATTTGATAAATCAAATAATTTCCTATATTTTAATATAGGTAAGCTTTTATATTTTTAAAATTATAGTGAATGAATATGAACTTTGAAATGGTACACAAATCAGGTATTAAAAAGATTTGTTCTAGAAATGTAAGCTGAACAGGACCAGTAACAGATGGCCCAGCATCAGAGAAAGGTATTAAATGCATCTTTAATTGGTATTAAATACCTCCCTTTTCTGCAGGGAGCAGAGGAGAAAGGAGATTCACAAACACTGAAATGAGTTGATTGTCTGAGCACAGCCATGGTGACTTTTTGTTTACCAAGACAGCATATGTTTTTCTCATCATTAAACATCCACTAAATTGTGGAAACCTGAAAGAAGGTTGTAAGCCAAAACCTGGGAGTGTATAGAAAATAGAAAATATACAAGAGTGAGGAAAACAGATTGGTTTTCTGGTCCTAGCATTGTCACAGACGGTGTGACCTTTGTTAAAACAATAAACTATAGTCTCTGGATGCTCAAGGTTTTTCATTTCTAAGTTGGTAAAATCCTGTCTCCTTATCTCAGAGGGCAAACAAAAACTTGAAATGGTCAAATATTATGAGCTCTTTAGTTTACAAAATTTTCCCCTTAATTAAATATGGCCATTATGTGTAATTAAAATTCTGAAAAGCTGTGATGTAAAAGGCAAATATCGTAGTCCAAACAGAGATAAACTCTGCTGCTAATATAAAAGGATGTAGATTTTGAGTTTTAGTCATAAAATGTTCAAAATGACTTTATGGCCATGCATTTGAGATCAAACAGCTAAGTTTTAGAAATAAGTGAACTAGATTTTTAGATTGTTGGTGAATATCACAGTTTTTCTTTTTATTTTTCAATTATCTCCTTACTTATCTTTTTTTTTTTTTTAAGTACTTAGTTTTCCCAGGTTGCCAGCCTAGGAAATTCTAATTTTTACCCTTTTAAAGAAACTGAAGGCCATTGAAAATGGGGTACAGTCAATGGTTTGGAAGGAACTAGGGTTTGTTTCCTCCTGACTTGGTAAAACTAAAATCTCAAATTAAATATACTGAATCATTGTTATAATTATACTAAAAGTTTTAGTATGTTTTAAAAAGCCCTCTGATTATCTAAATAAAACCAGAAATTTAAAACAAAAATCTCAGAGATAATATGTTTTCAGGGAACAAATTTTCAACAGAGATATTTGCATTTAAGTATAATTAACATTAGTCTGGAGAAAAGTGGCAAAATGATTAATTATTTCATTGACTGTGTTTTAGCTCTTGTAAGATGATTACTAAGCAAGAACAGTAGAATTTGCTTTTATTTAAAATATGGACACAATCTACCTTTTATTATTTAAAACTGTGCTTGATAGTACACATGGAAATAAACAGTATGTCATTGATTAGATGCTGGCAGCAAATGGCATTTCTACAAGTCTGCAAATATTAAACCATAGATTTAAAAATGACCTTGAAAATTCTAGGGTTATTATTTTTTCATAAAAATTATGTAAAAGAATTAAATTAGCATCTTATTTAAATGCAAACCAAATAATTTTAATAACACTTGCCAAGACAGAGGACTATAAAGGTTAGCATTTTTACTTAGGGGCTTATTATTTTGTTCTTTAGAAAGAAATATTGGGTTGCTATTCATTATAATTCAGTTGGAGACATTCTTCCAACTAAATCAAATAAAACATGAGGTACACAGAATAGTCCATAAGAATCACTCAGAAGCATTCAAACAATAACACTTTATTAGCTCCTACCAAAATATAATGAAATGTTCTCACCAAAATAGAAATGCTTGGGCTCTGACCCAAGTTTGGGCTGTGACCCAAGTTTGGTTCTTCATTTTCTACTCTTTATAATGAGGGTCATGTATACTCCTCAGAGTCCTTCAGTACCCGTAAAGTACACACAAAGAATAAACTGTCAAATTACAGAGCAGCGAATGAAGCAGGGTGTAGAAAAACCTGAAACACCATCATTAAGCCAAAAATGCTATATATTTAAGTGACTATACCATGTATTTATTAAGTGAATATTATTTTTAGCTTCTAGTTCTTAAAGACCCAAGACAAGTAGGGCTTAATATAGCAATAGTAAGACATGGAATTTACGACATTTAGGGGCAATTATTTTTTCTATTGTTATTTTTCACTGAAGTTTAAAAACATATATGTAAATATAAGCAAAACTCCTTATGAGCAAAATACACCAGGAACACACTATCTCCTATGGAAGATTGAAAAAATTTTCATGTTATACTCTTTACTATGTATTCAAAAAATATTAGAAAAATTCTTTGCTATTTTCTCAATTAATCTGTAAAAAACATGTGTACCCTATTTAGGTGGGATCTCATCTGATTAAATAGCTATTTATAATTTGTGTTTCCATGATAGTTGCTTGAGAAACCATGGATTAAATGTGCTTTAGTGTTTATGGGTGGAATTTCTCAGAATCACTGGATGGATAGTAATAGAAATGAAAGCCTGAGGAAGCCTTATGTATTATCTAGGGCAACAGGATTTTATCTAGGATTAAAGACTTAAATGTAAGATCTGAAATGGTAAAACTTCTAGAAGGAAACATGGGTAGTAAACTCTTTGACATAGCAATATTTTTCTGGATATGTCCCCTCAGGCAAAGGTAACAAAAGTAAAAATAAACAAATGGGACTACATCAAACTAAAATGCTTTTGCACAGTGAAGGAAACCATGAACAAAATGAAAAGACACTGTACCGAATGGGAGAAGATATTTGCAAGTGATATATCCAATAAGTGGTTAATATCCAAAATATATAAAAGAACTCATACAACTCAACATTAAACAAACAAACAATTCAATTAGTAAATGGGCAGGGGACCTGAATAGACATTTCTCTAAAGAAGACATATATATGGCCAACAGACATATGAAAAGATGCTCAACATCTCTAATCGAGGAAATGCAAATCAAAACCACAGTGAGATATTACCTCATACCTGTCAGAACAGTTATTAACAAAAAATCAAATAACAACTGTTGGTGGGTATACGGAGAGACAGAAATCCTCGTGTACTGTTGGTTGCATTGTATATTGGTGCAGCCACTGTGGAAATGATATGGCAGTTCCTCGAAAAATTAAAAAGACTAAACCAATAAGACCCAGCAATTCTATTTCTAGATATGTAGCCTGAGAAATCCAAAACACTAATTTGAAAAGATATAAGCACCCTCATGTTCATTGTAGCATTATTTATAATATCTAAGATATGAAAGCAACCATTGCTAGATAAATGGATAAAGAAGATTTATATCACAAATTCTTGTGTGTGTATATACACACATGATGGGATATTACTCAGCCATAAAAAGAATGAAATCTTGCCATTGCAACAATATGGATGGACCTCAAGGGTATAATGTTAAGTGAAATAAGTCAGAGGGAGAAAGACGAATACCATATGATTTCATTTATACGTGTAACTTAAAAATAAAATAAACCAATAGAATAAAACAGAAACAGACTCATAGATACAAATTGATGAAATGATAGAACAAATTGATGGTTGCCAGAAAAGAGGGATTAGGGAGATGGGTGAAAAAGGCAAAGGGGAATAAGAGGTACAAACCTCTAGTTATAAAAAAGGTCTTGGGGATGAAAAAACAATCAATATTATCATAAAAACTTTGGTGAAAGATGGTTACTACTCTTATTGTGGTGATCACATCATGGGGAATATAAATGTTGAATCATTATGTTGGACATACAATAATATAATCTTGTATGTCAACTATAATAAAACAAACAAAAAATTTGCTTGCAATCTTTACTATGAATTCAAGAAATATTAGTTGCTAGAGAAGCCCCAGGTTAAATGTGCTTTAATGTTTATGAGTGAAACTTCTTAGAATCATTGGATGAATAGTAATAGAAATGAAAGCTAGAGGAAGCCTTAGGGATTATCTAGGGCACCACCCTTCTCCCTCTTCCTCCTCTCACACTTACTTTTTGCTGCTGTTGTTCAGATGAGCCCACTGAAGCTCAAATGGATTAAAGGAATTAAAGTGATTTTCTCAAGATTACAGAGGCTGTAAGAAGCAGAGATAAAACTAGAACCAAGGTTTTCTCATTCTGAGATTAGGCATTTTTTTTTTAAAGGCAAAAACATTTTTTAAATTAAATTTATTGGGATGACATTGGTTAATTAAACTATATAGGTTTCAAGTGTACACTTCAATAATACATCATGTGTACACTGCACTGGGTGTTCACCACACAAAGTCAAATCTCCTCTTGTCACCATGTATTTGACGCCCCTCACCCTTATCTACCTCCTCACCTCCTCCCTTCCCCTCTGGTAACCTCTAAACTATTGTCCGTTCTATGAGTTTTGTCTGTTTTCTTCATTTGTTGCTTTCAGTTTTATATCCCACAATGAGTAAAATAATATGCTCCTAAACTTTTTGTCTGATTTATTTCACGTAACATGATAATCTTGACATCTATCCATGTTGTCGCAAATGGTAGTATTTCATCTTTTCTTATGGCTCGGTAATATTCCATTGTATCCAGTCATCTATGAAGACACTTCCGTTTTCTCCATGTCTTGGGCACCGTGAATAATGCTGCAATGAAATTCAGGTTGCATATATCTTTACAGATAAATGTTTTCAAATTTTGGGGGTAGATACCCAGAAAAGGGGTCGCTGGGTCATGTGATAATTCTATTCTTAATTTATTGAAGAACCTCCATACTGTTCTCCATAGTGGCTGCACCAATTTACATTCCCACTTTTCTTTACAAGTCTCTGCTTTAGTAATGCAGGTCATAGGGTACACAGCAGTACTTCTCAGCAAGATTTCCACATGAATCACACATGTTCATTTATATCATTCCCCAAAGCATGCAAAGCCATTTCCAGAGAAGCTGCATTTTCTTTATTCATGTAGTGTAATTCAGATGTTAGAAGTCGTGTGAATTATTATGGGAATTAGCTGTATAGTCCTCCAAAGCTTTACTCCTTTCTTCTCTCCTTAATAAGTGCTTCTCATATGATCTGGTTATTATCTGGTTATTATTATTGTTATTATTTTTTAAATGGCTAATGTTCTTGCCACTTTTGTGAGTTCTACAACATTTGAACTCATCTATATCTGATTTGAGACAAAGCCGCTGATCATGAACTTGGCTATACAGCAATGTCAGCTTGCTCTAAAAGTCTCTAAAAGTTTACCCTCAATTTCTGTACTTCTGTACTTAACAAATCAAGAAAGGCAACAAATAGTTTGCAAACCAGCCCAGGACTGTGGATGACACTTTAGTATCACAGGTCTAAGAGATGCACTTGTAAGTAAGATGTTCCAAATAACACAGCAGGGACTCCAAGATTCTTTATTCTCCCAAGTTCCTCCTCACTATAATAGAGAGATATCTTCAGCTCCATTCTGAAGGTTCCTGGGGACATATCTGTCTTCCTACGAAGTCAAAGAGATGTGAACGATCTACTTTGTAAGGAGTGCTCTGATCACCATTTAGAGTGACTAGACAGACACCAGCAGAAGTCACTGAAGTTAAGTATAAGAGCTATCACTCTCTCAATTGAGTTGAGAGAGTAAGGCTGACTCAGGAACTGGAAGTAGAAATAATCCATATAAAAAAGTAATAGGTAATTTTGAGAAGTTCAGGTAAAAACTAAAAAGCTGAACCAGAAGAAAAAGCAATAGTAAAAGAAATGTGGGCTGCAAAGTGAAGAAAATCAGCTACATTAGGCACAGATCTAGCTAGATATGCTTAAGAAAACCAACATCTTTAGTGAGGTCCTGGCATCTGGCATGATGGCTTTTTGGGCATCATTAGTAGCATTAGGCAGAGTCTCCTCCCCAGTGATTTAGTGGGCTGGAATGAGAGTAATGCTGCTAGAGGCAGACAACTTTGCTGCTCAAATACTGTCCAATACAATGGGACAGAAATTTCAGAGGTATTGACTTGTTCCCTAAGGAAATCACTCTTATTTTGGAGTCTTTGACATGGAACTGCCTTGAACCATTTTAGAGACTCAAAATTTTTCTTAGACACACATTTGTATGATGGAAGCTTTCCTGATAGTTCACAGTCAGCACAAAGCCAACTTTGAGAAAGATGAACTTGATCACTATCTGCCTTACACAACTAAAGATAGAGAGGCATGATTGATAAGTAAGGAAGAAGACATGAGTCCTATCCCAAGAGAACTCCGTTGAAGCCATTTTTTGCTTTTTGTTTCTTCTTCTATTCCTGATTTTTCATTGGAAACATTTTCATTGTGCCAGAAGAACATCTTTTAGTACTTGATTTAGAGCAGGTCTGCCGCTGACAAATTTTCTGGTCTCATTTGTTTGAAAATGTTATAATTTTACATAAATCTGTGAAAGTTATTTTATAATATATAGAATTATAGGTTAGCAGTTATTTTCTTTTGGCACTTAAATATATTATTTCATTTTCTTCTGGCCTCTATTGCCAGTTCTTATATTAAGAACTAAACTGTCAGTCTACTTGTGACATTTTTGAAGATAATCATTCTTTTCTCTCTGGCTGTTTTTAGAATTTTTCTTTGTCTTTTGCAGTTTTATTATAATGTGTTGAAAAAATCTGTTACTGTTTATCCTTTTTTGAGATTTGTAGTACTTCTTGAGTTTTTGGCTTGATGTTTTTAATCAGTTTTAAAATATTCTCTTAGTTATCACCCCTTCAAATACTGTTTTTAACCCACTTTCTGTCATCTCTCCTAATGAGAATCCATTTGCACATATATTAGAACTTCTCAGTGTATGTTTTATATCTCTTTCCTCTCTTCTGTACTTTTCATCTTATTTGAGTTTCCAAACTCTTATTTGAGTTCTGAATAAATTTTATTTTCCAGTTCATTAATTCCTTCTTCAACTGTGTTTGATTTTCTGCTAAATCCATTCATGAATTCTTTATTTTGGTTTTTGTATTTACAGGCTAGAATTGCCACTTATTCTTTTTTGTATAGTTTGCAAAACTCCGGAAAATTCTTTTATCTTCTTTAACATAAAACCTTATTTTAAAGTCTATGTCTAATAAAAATATCTGATTGAAATCCCTTTGGGTAAAAATATTGTCCTTTTTGCAGGGATTTAATCATGTTGCTAATACCCTTGTATACCTTGTTATTTAAAAAATTTATTGAAGTATAATATTCAAACAGAAAAGTACACTTATAAGTGTATAGCTGTTAAATTTCCACAAACTAAGTGTATCTATGTAACTTTCACATAAATCAAGAAACATACCATTACTAATACCTCAGAATCCTTCTTTGAACCTTTCTAGAAACTATTTCTTTTTTCTCTCCTCTTCTGTCCACTAAGAGTAACTACTATTCTGTCATCTCATGGCATAGATGAGTTCTGCCTGATTTTTGGACTTTGTGTGAACAAGATAATAAGATATGTATTTTCAGCAATTTGCTTTTTTTTTTTCACTTAACATTATGCTTGTGAGCTTCACCTATATTATTTCAGGTAGTATCTGTGGTTTGTTTATTTCCAGTGCTACTTGGTATTCCATTGTGTAATTATACCACAATTTATTTAGCATTATACTATTTATAATATTCAACTTGTGTCTTTAACAAGCAGCATGGCTAAGAACATCCTTATATATTTTGGTGAACATATATACTAAGTACTTACTTTTGATCAAGTTCTAGACACTCTATTAGCAAAACAGTAGAAAAATATAACATAGGATGCTATTAACTTTCTCCAGAAAAACAATTATATTTGCTTATGCCTGGAACAACCTTAATCTAAGAAACTGTGATGATTCTGAGTTACAGTCTTTGTAAGAGCCTGTCTATGACTTGTTTGCCTTGTTCCTAGAGTGCTGGCCTTTGGTTGTCCTTACTCAAAGTTAGCCACACGTCTTTCATGATCCTGTTCCCCTATCTTCTGACAGCTAAAATAACATTGTTCAGGCTTTCAGGTTCTCAGTCCACTCCTCTGGAAGCAGCAAATGCCCCAACGTGAAAAGGTGGCCCCACATTCTAGCTTCAACTCTTGTGATCTGTCTTCTTCCAGATACTGACTCAGTTATTCTTCACTATGTTATTAGTTTTTTGATACTTTTAAGCAGATTTTTGGTATATTTTGATTAGCTTTTCTAGTTGTGTTCATTAGGAAAGTAGGTATAAATTCTTTGTCCTACATTCACTCTGCAATCTATTTTTTTATTTTCTTCTACTGAAACTGCTTTGTCAAGGTCACTAATAATCTATCTGCCTTGTACAGTGAGCAGTTTTCAGTCCTTACTTTACTTAATCTCTGTATGTTTGATCCCATCAATTTCTCCCTTTCTTTTTAAAATTCTATTTCTTGCTGTTTATTTCTTGAATGGCTCATTTCTGGTTGCCTACTACTTCTCCGGTTATCATATCTCAACTTTCTCTTTCAATGCTTTTCTCATAAATATTTTATTCCTTAAAATCTCAACTTATACACTCCATGTGGGTGAGTGTATAACTTCATTTTTTTCTTTTTTTTCTGACTTCAGCTGCCACCAATAGGCTGATGTCTTCAAGATCTTTTTTTCTAAACTTCAGAACAGTATTTCCTCATACTTCTTGTATATCTTCGGCAGATGTCCTATGGCATTTCAAACTCAACATGTCCAAAACAGAACTCATTACTTCCTTCAACTTTTCTAATTATATCCCCCATTTCAGGAAATGGCTCCACTATCTTCTTAGCTGTTCAAATCAGGAAGTCACTTCTAATTCCTCTTTCCTTCTTATTCCTTTAATTCAATCAACCTCTGATTTTACAGATTCTAGCTTCAAAAACACATGCAGCTTTATATTTTAAACATATTTAACCTCAGACATGTTTGACTATGTGAGTCACAAATTAATAACAAAAAAATGCCTGGGAGGCATCCAGACTTTAAGGATGAAACTTTTACAAAGTTCTATATACATGGGATTGCTCACTCTAAACTAAACCTCTCATAATGCTTCTTATTAGTCCCTAGTCAAAGGATCAAATACTTCTCATATCCTCCTGTCCACACACTCTATTCAAATACATACCTATTTCTTAGGCATCTTTATTCCTACTGTCTACCCCATTTGAATCATTGAATTAATACTATATATTTAAAGTCTAAAAAATACAAATTTATGTATTTCTTATAGGTATATATGCAGAAAGTAGCCTGTGTGTTGATGAAATCTCTTCCCCTATTTCTCCTTTTCCTTCACTAAATTTTTACACTGTTTAAACTACAGCATTCACTATAAATTATGTTGTCTTAAATTGCTCCTTGTTTCAAGTGCATTAATTTTATCTCCACAGCCTGAGAGTTAGCTTCCTGGGGTTAATAACCATTTCCTCCCATTCTGTTGTATTTCTTGGTGCCTAGCATGGGCTGGTTTGAAAGAGGCACCTGGTAAATATTCATTGTTTGACATAATTAATGTCTGAGAAATTAGAATCATTCAAAACTTTTAGAATTTTTTACTATGATTCATGAAAAGAAAAAACTTGAAGTGGAAACTGCCTGTCTTCTCTGCCTTTCTAAACAAGCACCAATAAACATGTCTTGACCTCTTAGCAAAAACAAGTATTATACGCAATTCTTGCTCTTAAGAATTTGTAAATGGGGGTAGAAGACAGTCACACAGCAAAGTGATTACTGTAAAATCAGTGACTTCTAATATACTCACACTTGTAAAATGCCTTACAGCTTCTAAATGGTTTTGTATTCTTTATGAAAGTGATTAGGTTTAGGTGATATCCTCACATAAGCATGTAGTGACATGACTCTAAAACATTCTTTTTAAGGTTCACACACAAGCAAATATAGACTGTTGATCACTGTAATATAGGAAAGAACTCAAACATCCGTTGGAAATAGATTTGTTAAAGAGACCCGTGGGCAGTGTGGTGCTAAGGAAAGAAGACTGGACCAAAAATCAGAACTCCTGGGCCACATCTCACTTCTACCAATTGCTGTTATGATCTCGAGTAAATCATTTAATATCTCTGTACCTTTAGTTTCCCCATCTTTGAAAAATATATTAATAATATCTCTGGCAAGTTTTTAACTTTATTCATCTAATATAACAAATAAAAAATTTTTTTGAAAGGTTTTTATAATCAGCTAAGCACTACAGTAGGGCAAGGGAGTTATTATTGGGAGACTAAATTAGCAGCAGGGATGTGTCTGAGGAAGGATTCTGCAGCCATGTGGCCCAGATGTCAAACACAACTCTGACACTTATCAGCTGTCTGATGTTAGCAACCTTCTCATTTTCTCATTTACAAAATAGAATTATAATGATAGTACATACCTACCTCACAGAATTGTTGCGAGGATAAGTTAATACATATAAAGCACTCACATTGTCCGGCACATAGTAAGAGTTACATTTTCATTGTGGTTATAATTTTGCTAATTTAATGAATGATCTAAAAAACAAGTAGTTGGTGATGTTATCGATATGCTAAGAAATATCTGGATGAAGAATGAAACGGCCCATTAAATAATTCATTTTATGATCTATTATTCACATTTTCAAGGATATAGGCAAGGTCTCTGACCTCATGGACTTACAGGATGTGGAGAGACAATGAATAAACAAGTAAATACAGAGAGTAGGGGCTCCAGGACTTGGGAACTGAAAGGGATACCATGGCTGGAATGTAGCATGGATAGGAGAAAGCACTCACTAAGGTTGGAGAAAAGGGTTAGTTCACATGAGGCCTTCTTGGCCAGGGCAAGGAGTTGGATTTTATCTATGAATAAAAAAAAAAACTATTGGAGTATTTTGTTCAGGAAAGGTATCAATATACATTGCAATACAAGGTATCAGTATAGAATATTTAATATAGAATATTTAATTTTATATGCCAAAAGGCTTTTCAGAATTAAAAAAAATGAGTTTAAATAATGAAGAATGATTTTACAATAAGTTATTTTGCTCAATTAGCAGATAGTTCGATGGCTTTAGAACACTTTTCAAAATAAATCTAAAACTGAATGAGATTAGGAATTTAATTAAAAGTGATATTTAAGATTGATCCCTCATAGTTCCTAGATGGTTTCTGTAGCTCCGGTCAACATATATAATCCTGGCAAGAAGAAAAGAAGGAAGTACAGAGGTATGGTACCTGCATCAGGTACCAGAGAAGTATTATGTCTGTATATCTCTTTGACTTGAACTGTGTCGCATGGTTGTTTTTCCCACCCCGCCCCCCAGCAAGGCAGTCAGAGAAGATGAATTTTTATCTATAGTCAAAGAAGAAAAGTAAGGTTGAAATGGGTTTGAGTGAGCCATCCTATGTTATTTTTTCACAGCAGGGTTCTTTCAGGACTTTGGTTCCCTCTAGCAGTGACAAGATCTACAGCAGATACCAAACTGCTACAAACTCTTGGCATAAAAAATTACACCTGCAAATGGTTATCTTGGGGGATAGTTAAATAAGTATTCTGGCTGACTAAAATCTAAAATTAAGGTAAACATCTGTATCAGGTAGTAAATAAAATTTTAGGATGGACTTCCATAATTGATCCTAGATTTACCATGATTAGAGTCACACATACAGCTATCCATTTAAATGATCTTTGTACTTGAGAGGGTGAGATATGTGGTTTCACTTATAAAGCAACCTAATGCACAAGCACGATTACTTCTGAGTAATTTGGCTGAACCTCAGATCGTATTTTCATGTAACTTTAGGGTATTATCCCTGTGATTTATTCTTGGATAGAAAAGAAAATGCAAACTCCCATATTTTATAGTATCTGAAAATACCTTTAACAGGTAAAAGAAAAACAGTTAACCGGTGAGAAGAACTAGAACAATTATAAACCTTGGAAAATGTTCCTAATAGAACAATAACAGTGATCTGGCAGGAAGGTGATAAATTTAATCAGTTTTTATAAATCAAACTTGATTAGTCCGTGAGTGTAGTGGAAAGTGTACAGTGGAGATATGAGATAAGTTTCCACCAGTTCTTATGTTCTCTTGTCACACAATATTTCCTCAACTGTAAAACAGGGATAATAATAGGTCCTGCAATGAACAGTTGCCATTTGGCCATGTAGCAGCCAAATATTCTTTAAATTCTATGGGATTCCCAAAATAGATAGGAGACATGGTCCTTTTCCCCCACAAAAAGGGAAAATATTTCCTATCTTTGTCTTGTGGAAGGCAGAACCCCAGGCAGCAAAAAGATTTTACTGAAAATAATTGCTAATTGTTTCCTAACAGTACAGCCAATTCTTGAGAGATAAGTCTAAAGAAGCAGTTAGACTTTAGTTTTGAAAGAGGTTGAGGTACATTTTAGAGACCAGTTGAGCCAGTGTCCAGTGGTGGTTGTCTAAGGAGGTAGTTTTAATTGTAGGGTCTTAGCCTTGCCTTTTCCTGCTTTGTTTCTGCTTGATCCTGCTTCTCTGAGCTTCGTGTAGATTCTTTTGAAATATCCACTTGCTGTCTGAATTAACTGGTGAGTTTCTGATATTTGTGGAAACTCTAATTTAAACACTGGGTGGAGGGTGGGGAGGGGTGGGAGTTGTATTAGACTTGGAGATGAGCCACCCAAATACTCTGTCAGGAAAGACTTGTGACCCTGCTTTTTGCTCTTTCGCAGGTTGCCTCAGTCGCAGAGAACTGCTTGTTCTGCACAGCAGCCAAATCTCTATTTTGTCCTATGAACCATTCATACACTCTTGTTTAAAAATCCACTTCTTTGGGATGTTCATTTTTATAAGTATTTAAAAATGCTGCTGGGGAATCTTTAGTCACTCCATTAAAAGACTCTTTTGGGGTGTGCCTCAGTTGGCTAGGTTAACTATCATGATTTTTTAGAGCGTTTTTAACTCTCGGAAAGTTTATCCTTCTGTGTGTAAAGCTGTCATTTCTTCGGGCAATGAATTCGCACAGCTCTTGAAAGTATCAAATATGAAATTAGGTCCCCCTCTAGATTAGCTAATGAGAATGTATTATTTATTTTTCTGAAATTTGAATAATCACTAATCTTTATACTTTTTTAATTCAATACTTATTTGGTGAATAATTCAATATCAAATTTATGGGGCAAGAGAAAGTAGCATATGTTGAGCTCCTACAATGCACCAGGCATTGTGCCAGCACTTTCATAGTCTTAATTTTTTTTAAACTGAGGTATAACTGACATATATTATATTAGTTTCAGGTGTACAACTCATATACTATTCTGCTCAGTAACCCTGAAAATTGTATAGCATTATCTTCACTTTATAGTCCATATCTGAGATTCATATTATTTAAAAAATAAAATTAGCTTAAGGTCACCCAACTGAGAAATAGTGACAAAAGGATGCCACACAGGTTTGTCATATTCTAAGAACCATGTTTTTTCATTTATCCCTTCATTAAATAGTCAGTGTGTACCTAATCTGTACATGGAATAGGGTTAAATAAGTATCTCTTCTCTCAGAGAACTCATTCATTAGGAGACAGACCCAATGGTCAACAATTATATACCATATATATTATATACCATATATAATAAGAGTGTGAGTAATCTCTGCTAGAAATAGAGGTATTAGTGAGGGACTCAGCTGAAATGGTGATCAAGGAGGGCTTCACTAATGGATGAAAGTTGAGCTGAGGCTAGAAGGAAGATTACAGGTCAGCTGGGTAGAGAAGGGAAAAAGATGAATCTATCTACCTACCTATTTACCTATCTACCTACCTACTTATTTACCTACCTGTTATGAACTGAATGTTTGTGTCCCTCCCAAATTCATATGTTGAAACCCTAACTCCTACTGTGGTTGTATTTGGAGATGGGGCCTCTAAAGAGGTAATTAAGTTAAATAAGGTCATAAGGGTGGGATCTTGATTTGATAGGATTTTCAGAATTGTAGCTGGTATGGGCTTCGCAGATCATGTAATTAAATGGTCTCATTTTAGAGATGAGGAGATGCAGGACCACAAATGTGAAACAATTTTTTGAAGGTTACTTGGTAATTACTGACTGAGAAATCACTAAAACCCATGTTTCCTCTTAACTCAGTACTTTCTGTATCACACCGTGGTGATGTGGGAAGAGGGCTCAGATGTCTCGATCCAGACCACATCTGATTCCACTGTAGAACACAGTTTTCCATCTCTGCATAGCAGTTAGAAAGAAAATACATTCATTTCTTCAAAGTTTAATGGAAAGTGATATTCTTTATGAAAATGCTTACGCTGAAGATGTTTTTACAATATATATTTTTTTATCATTCCATCCTTGTTACTGAATTTAAAATCAGTATATTTAACTATGGGATACTTGTTATTTTTGCTTGCAATCTTGCCATAAATTTTATTTGCAAGCATATTATTTAGTATAGATGGTTCTTTTTTCTTCAAAAGATATTACTAACATCTCTTATTTTTCTTAGCCTCCTGTATTTTAACAGGACAGTCTGCTCTTAGAAAATTTTAATTATTCATTAGCATTGCATGTGGAGGGCCACTTTATGTTGAACCAATTCTTGCAAAGATTGTTTACTTGATATCCTTATTTCATATGCTATTTCCTAATTATTGAGAGAAAAAAATACATTTGCCATAAAATCTGCTAAGCTTACCACAGATAATTAAAGATTTATACTTCTTAAGTCATAGCCTCTTAACAATGCAAAGAATTAGTTTGGGAGAAGAAAAAAAAAAGACTAAAGAGAAGAAAACTCATATTCTCAGAATGCTATAGCTCTCTTCCCCCTGACTGTCTTGTGTGTATGTACTTCCCCTACTTAGGCTGATTTTAGTGTGCCTGGAAAATCACATCCTTCTGGCAATTAGTAGCTGATATGTAATGTAAAGAGGTATCATCCAATATTACTAATTTTATAGGGGATAAGTTGAATAAAAGCAAGTAAAGAAGACGATGGTAGTTTAACAAGGAGGAAATCCATCAAGTATCAGCTAGAGAGAAAATATTTGAGTTCCAAAGTAAAATATATTAAGGGATAAAGAATTTTCATGGACCCCACAGGATCTTTGGTTATAGTTGAGTGAATCTGTCAGAGCAGAAATTGAGAGCGACTGAGGAAACTGAAAAGAACAATTGAAAAGGGAAAATAAAGGGAGCAAATTAGCTTCTCTTGGCTCTTCGCACCAGGCTGCCCCTTATCAGTTGAGTCCGTATTACCTGTACTTCTTCATAACACTTACCACACTTTGAAATAATTTCTTAACATTTGCTTTTTTCTGCCTGTGTTCAAATCCTGGCTCTGCTCCTTACTAGCTATTTGATTTTGGCTAAGTGACTTAACATTATTTTGCCACCTCAGTTTTCCTATCTGTAATATGGGGGATAATAAGAGTACTTACCTCATAAGATTAGTATTTAGAAACTTAGAACTTAGTAGAAATTTACAACAGAGCCTGGCCTAGGGTTAGGCCAAACAGGACAATAACTACTTCTGTCTTGTTTCCTACTTTATTTATAGTATTTTAGCACCATGCCTGGCTCATTGTAAATCTTTGATAAATATTATTCACTTACTGACCTCTAGGCCTACCAGTCCTCTAAAATAGCATTCAGTCTCAACTGTCCCTTACATAAAACTCAGTGGGTGGTAATCTCAGTTTAGTTCTGTTGAACTTGTCTTCAATCAAAGAACTTTTAAGTAAATGGTGTTCTTTAATTGAAAATGGGCTCCTAGGCCTAGCTGGACTGCCTTCAAACCTCTCCTGCTGGGTCCTCTGCTTTTCAGATGAAGATGGTGGCTTATGTCCACCTCGTCCACAGAGTCATTTTATTTTCTCCACCACACTGGTAGTTTCTCTCTACCTTATGAGTATCCCCTGTACTCAATTGAAAAATAATGTTTTTAATCTGTGACACAGTAATAAGTTAAATTGCATAGGAAGAATTATGATAAAAGGAAAGTTTCTTGACCTACCTTCCTTACTCTAGTGTCTTAAATATATACCTTGATTTTCTGATTTTGACTTTAGACAATACTTACTGATTTCCCACTATAAAGATAAGATTTTGTCTTTCTTATACTATACTCCCTGTTACCTCACCTCAGTGTTTGGTAGTTTTATTTTTTAAGTGTACTTTTGTCTTCTGAATAATGTTTCCTCAAGAGTCACTTTTTGATAGTTTACTCTGGTCTTATGTTAATATTGATGCCAGATGATTCTCATGGCTTATGTGTCACACCTGCTTTGTAACAGTAGGTAAGTTTTCCAAGCCGTAGGGCATCACTCTGGGCACACTGTGTGTACTCTGATTACGAGGGGCAGGCTGTGCTCATCAACAGACTTGTGCATGTAGGATGCTGGATGAAAACTTCAGTTTGTTCAAATGCCAGAGTGAGGATAGCTTTCCTTTGAAGCCCACAGTACCTACACTTGAAGACTTAAGCTTTCTCAGATGGTTAAATCAATTTCTTTAGAAATGAGCCCTCTGTTTTCCATAGGGGTAAAATGTCCCCATCATGCTCTTAGTGCTGGCATGGGAATTAGGCACTAGGCTGAGGATTAGGTTGGGGAATCTGGAATGCAGTTATTTCTATAGTGATTTTCAATAAACATTTCCTTCCCACCACACCCCACCCAATTTCAGGCCATCTCTCATCCTATTATGCAGTAATAGAGCACTAATACGTGTTCAAAAGTTTACTATGGTCTAGAAGCTAATGTAACCAATGCGAATGATGGAGTGAATAACTAAAATGGAAAACAACTTCGGGCTAGTTAGATTATAGTTACTATGTAGGACCGTAATAGCAATTAGTGAAAGATGAGATTCACAGGTGTGGGCCAAGGAATAAATAAATTTGACTGTGTTGAAAAGAGGCAAGTCTCAAATAATTGTAAATGGAAGCATAAAGACATCAGCGTGGTAAGTTATCATGCTGAGGCTTAAGTTAAAAAAATTAGACTGGGATCAAAAGAATATTATACAGCTATTACTGACAACCATCACCAACTCTGAAGCTATAAGAAACACAGAGCCCATTTAGTGAGACCCTTATTGCACAAAGAGAAAGATGAGACATAAAGAGGTTAGTGTTGCCAACCCTTAAGCCACATCTTAATCCCACTAAGCCCATTAGACTGTAAATGTAGACAGCCTGAAATAATTTTACAACATCTCAACTTCAGCCTTCCTCATTACACATTTGATTCATTTTCAAGGACAAAAGTGTAAATGTGCTTTCAGGATGTTGACTGTTCAATAATTTATGTAAAGCTGTAAACACATTTCATCACATTTAGAAAACAGATTTTCCTTAATTATTATTATGTTTTTTTTAGCACAGGCTCTAAACAATTTCTGATCAATTAAAATCTCCTATAATCAGTAGTGTTGTCATTTCTATCTTTTATAATTTTCTGAAAACCTATCCTAAAATGCACTTCTCATCATGTTATCACGTCTAAGAATGATCTTTTTATTATTTTTGTCCATATTGCAGGTTTTACCAAAACCATTTCCTTTTGTCATCCAGAACTCTAATATCATCATTCCTCTTATAAAATATTATGGCATCCGTCATCATTAATGTCACCTATCTCCTCTTTATGATGTTTATGCTTTTCTTGTATACACAGCTCTTTGATATTTTGAATCCTCCCTTCTACCATTTCCTTATTTTAACTATGTCTCTGTAATATCAAGGGTATTGCACATTTTGTGTGTTTCTTTTAGAGTGATACCTCACAGGAGTCAACCTTAATATATTCTTCTAGCAGGGGCTAGTATAAACAGACATTTCATTTTGGAGTATTCTTTTTTTCTTTTTAATCTCAGCTTGACTGTTCTTTTTATATTTCCCCTTTGCATTTGCCTGCAGATATATTCCTGGCATCCAGGTTCTGTTTTTCTGTATTTCTCCTTTTTATGCATTAATATAGATAAAGTAAATAAAATTATTTCCTAGATTCAATCACAGGGCTAGAGGAATGATAAAGGAAATCCAGGTCATAACCCATTGAAAGCTTGAATTTCCTTGAAAAAATATCTATCAAATGTTTATACTAGCTGTGTTTGAACAATTATCTCCCAAGTTTATTTCCCATATGCGCAGCTCAGTTTTCAGAACATTCTTCCTTATATTGGGTCAAATCTGTATTGTACCAATGCCGTCCTCACTTTGCCTTCCAAGTAAGCGTCCTTTCCTCAATATTTAGCACATTTGACCAACAATGATACTATTCGTGTGTTTCCTTTTTCTTTTGGTGCTTATAAAGAGCTCCTTCACCATCTCAAAAAATCTGCCTACTATTCCTCTCACTTTTAATTAACATGTTTTAAATTTTTTTTTATTGAGTGCCTACTATGTGCCAGAAATGTTCTAAGGCCTTTAATCAATAAAAATGCAAGTGCCTTTGATCTGTCAATTTCACTGCTTGAAATTTTCCTGTAGATAGGTTTTAAAAAGATCAATAAGATATTTTTAATTTTATATTTTTAATTTTTTAAAATTAAGTTTGTTGGGTTAACATTGGTTAATACAATTATATAATTTTCAGATGTACATTATAATTTGACATCTGTATATTCTATTGCATGTTTACCATCCAAAGTCCAGTTTCCTTCAGCTACCATATATTTGATGCGCTTTATCTGCTTCATTGTCCACCTACTCTCCTATATATGACCCCCTTTATCCTGTCTACCTCTTCCTTCCTCCATCACCACCTACCCTCTGGTAATCATTAGTCTATAGTCCATGACCACGAGTCTCTGTTTGTCCTGTTCATTTTTAACACGGTTTTTAATTTACATCATTAAACATTATAACATGTTGTCTGTAACTAATTAGAAAAGTTATAAAACATATTCATTTAAGTTATATTTCTTGAAAAAAGTGACTGTATGCCTAGAATGAACTAAGGTTTGTGATGGAATGACAAACAGCCTCATATAACTGCATAATTTTTCTTCCTATTAGTGTTTATTGTTACCGTAACATATTAGCATAAACCTAGGGGCTTAAATAATATAAATTTGTTATCTTACAGTCTGTAGGTAAGAAATCTGTCATGAGCTGTACTGGGTTAAAATCAAGATATCAGTAGGGTTATGTTCCTTTTTGTAGGCTCTGGGAAGGATCTGTGTCCTTGCCTTATCTAGCTTGTAGAGACTGCCTCTATTCTTTAGTTGGTGGCCCCTTCCTCCATCTTCAAAGCAAAAACAGCAGGCCAAGTCCTCACATGACATTACCCTAACCTACCTTACACCTTCCTTTTACACTTTTAAGGGCCCATGTGATTAGATTGACTACACCTGGATAATCAAGAAAAATCTCCCCATCTCAAAGCGAATTATATCTGTGAAGTCCCTTTTGCCATGTAAGGTAACATATCCACAGATTTTAGGGATTAGGACATGGGTATTTTAGGGGGGAATTATTCATTCTGCTATAGCCACTATAACTGAAGTTTTTGTGATTGCTACCAGTAGACTCAGAGATGCCTTGTACAACTTTTAAATTCACTGAACTAATAGCTATTGAGTACTTACTGTTTAAAAGGTATTATGATAAATATTATGATAAATGCTAATAGAAATTAAAATTTTATTGTGTAAACTATCTCTATGAAATACAAATCTGGCACAACTTTTCCAGTTTTCTCAATATGCCTCTTGCTTCTCTCCTTTTGGCCCTCTACTTTTGGACTTGGATGAAACCTCTTATTGCAGAGCGTGAGTCTGGCTATCACTAATAGGATCTGAGCATTCATAGAGGGGCTGACTGATGCAAGTGCAAAAAAGGAGTTAGTCTCCAATAAGGTAAAACTTGTTTAAGGGTGAAAGAGAGAAGTGAGGGGTTGACTAATAATCACCCACTTCCTCTCGCTGGCATGTGGACTATCCTTAGCTGTTCCTACTTACAACTTTTTGGAGAAATTCTGTGTTGAGTGAATATATCTGCTGAGCAACTTCTGTGTTTCTCCATAGCTAGTTGTGAAGCAATAGCCAGTACAGTAACACTTTGCATCACATTCTGCTTTCCTTTCTTTTCCTTTATCCTTTACACTCACTGCCCTGGGCTTCCAATTCTCAATTGTTGGTGACAAGCCTCATCTCAGGCTCTGCTTTCTAGATGACCAGGGCTACGACTATATCTAATTAGGCTTTCTCTAAATATCATGAAATTAGAGAGACAAACATTTCCAAACTCATGAATGCTTTTTAAAAATTAAAAGCCTTAAAATATAGTAGTCCCCTATTTTCTCGGGGCAGGGAGGACATGTTCCAAAACTCCCAGTGGATGCCTACAACAGGGGCTAGTACTGAATCCTATATATACTACATTTTCCCCTATACATACATACCTTTTCAGTTAAAGCAAGCACTTTTCGCCTTCTCTTTGGCCCATCAGAATTGTCCGCATTACCATTCTTGTGCTTTGGGGCCATTTTTAAGTAAAATCAGGGTTACTAGAACACAAGCACTATACTACTGCAACACTCAACCTGATCATTGAGATTGCTACTAAAAGACTAATAAGTGGGTAATGTCTACAGTATGGATACACCGGACAAAGGGACGATTCACATCCTGGGTGGGACAGAGCACGAAACTGGAAGATTTCATCATGCTACTCAGAATGGCATGCAATTTAAAACTTAAGAGTTTATTTCTGGAGTTTTTTATTTAATATTTTTGGACTGTGGGTAAAAAAACTGTGGAAAGCAAGGCTGCAGATGGCGGGGACTACTGAAATGGTAAGAACTAGTCTTAAACATAAAATTAGGAGATAAACAGATAAACACACTGAGAGAAAGTTTTAAAAGAAACACCATAAACCTGCCTTCTTTTTTCACAGATTTTCCTCTTGCTATTGTGCTGAATTTCATACTTCACTATGCCTTTTTATGAAGGATGAAATCCTATTATAATCCTTCCTATTATAAAAAAATGATAAAAAATACACTCACTTCTGCAGGTGGCACACTTCTTTTGAAATCCCTGTTTTGCCAAACAATCAAGAATCCTGAGTTTGGGGTGAGAATCTGAGTCCTAGTTATTTGGCTTACTGACTGTAGAAAATGCAAGAGTTGCTTTCAGAAAAGGTAAGGGAACTAAGGTTCAGGGAGAATAAACCAGTGTAAGATAACACCAAAATTATGATTTTTTTTTTTTGCCTGGTATCAAATAAATGGCTTTTATCAGACTTCCCTTACAAAGCCTGCCCCAGTATCTACAAATGTCACTTACATATGCCTCCTTTTACCAATTGGTTATCGGCTCTATTCAGCGTCTGTCTTGTCTTCCCAGCCAGGTTGTAGGGGCTTATGGACAGGTTCTCTTAGCCTTTTTGATTTTCTCACAGAGTCCAGCAGGGCATCTTTTATAAAGCAGACACTCAATAATGGTTGATTTATTACTGGAGATGACTCACATAGTAAGTACTAAATCTCACTGAGGAATCTTTAATGTCCTTTCTATGTATGCACAGTGAACAGAGGATGAAATCAACAATAAAAGTTATTCTTTATACCCTGACTTTGACATTTTTCTATTCAGTTCTGAAGGCCCCCTGGACATAAGCAAAAGAAAGAATCATAGGATACAACTCCATAAGCAGAAGAATATTCAGGTGCATTTTCAAATGTTACCTGCACCTAGTAGAAAGTGAGAGCAGAGAAGCTAGCTATATGGGTTCTTTGTCTTATGTTATATTACACAAACTCTTCCAGAGGACATACTCCTTTAGCTTTACCAAAATTGGCTCGATAGTCTGGAGAACTAAAAAAAAATATGTATTTGCCATTTCTTATTTCTCAAAAATAGTAACTTAAATTATATTAATCTCAGGTGATATTTACCTTAGTTAAAGCATGCATGTTAAAGCAGATGATTTTCTTCTAGTCAAAGTGGGATTGATAGTTTTAAAAATAGTCAGATCAGCCCATGCTGCATGTCAAGCTATAAAAATAGAAGCCAGGTAGCTTGACAGATTCCAAAGATAGTCTTCGGTATGATTAGCTAATACTCATGGTATTGCAGGTCTCTTTAATATTAATGAACCACTAATGTCAATGTGAAAAACTATGCAATGAATATGGAAGCTTTTTAAATATAATCATCCATGCAGCAGTAAGATTTACATTGGGAGTTTTCAGTAATTAGAGAAATACTCACGAATAAGCATATGCTAAAATACATCCATTTTATAGAATATACTGTATGTATGATAAAAGAAAAAAATGATTGTTACACATCAGTAGTTGTTACTTTCCCTAAACTTGCTCCTTGGTCAATAGATTGAAAATATATCTACATATATACTATAAGGCATCCAATAACTTCTTAATCAAATGTCCGAAAGTGGTGAAATCCTTCATACTCTGCATTGCATTCAGGGATATCCTTTTAATCATATGGTGGGACAAGTCATTCCAATTATAATGTGTATTCACTGTTGCTGAAGAGTCAAAAAGAATGAGATTTATTTGGGTTTTATGTTCTCTTCATTTCTCCCACTCTCATACATCAGGGTTGTTTGCAGGTCTACATCAGAAGTTGCTTAAAGACATTCTCTTCTTTGATTTTGAGGAAGCTTAAACAATTTGAGTTTCTGCTGAGTCCCTGAGGAGGGAAGGAAAGCGGCAAGGACCGCAAGGCTACGTCAGGACCCTTCTGAGTAGCCTTACTAGTGCTTTATCATAACATCATTCTGTTTCACAATGTCATAGTTATTTATCTCCCCCCCACCCAACCACAATGGACTTTTAAATGTTGAGTTATTGAATAAATAAATGAATGTTGACATGGGCCCTTCCTAAATGAATTTTTAGTTGCTATAACTTTTAAAATGTCTTTGTTATGATAATACGTAAAAAAGAAAATTACATAAACCCCATTCTGATTTTTAAAAGTGGTTGGTAGGTATATTGAGAACTTTCAGAAAAAAAGAAATAATATTCACCTAAAAATATTTACACAGTAGCATCACTAATGTTCTTACAGTAATTGAAATCCTAAAATTCAGTCAAGTACTTTGGCTCTTTGCCGGAGCCCGCCAGCTGAGATGGAACAGTTCCTGAGACGGGGAGTGAGGATTGAGAAAGATAGAAAAAGAGATAGAGAGGGAAAGAAGATAGAGTTGGGAGGGCTCACAGTGAATACTGTGACCCCGAGTTTATTTAACACTGCATATTTACATCCTTGACAATGCCATGAAAAACAAAACCCATACCCCTGTAAACAATTGCTTTACATTTACATAACTTCTCTCACCTATTTTCCATTAAGCCAAACTTCCTCCATCTGCACGGATCCCGTCTGCTCTGCAAACTTCTAGTTTGCAGGCAACTTTAAGCCGGTCTGTAGGGCCTCCAGCTGTAGGGCATTCAGCTGTAGGGCATTTGGCAAGAATGGCTCCCAACAGCTCATGTGCCCTGCTGTATAGCATGTGGCCAGATCTGGACGTAGCAGAATACTTCTGATATTTCACTTATTTTTTCCTGATTATAAATGTAATATTTGTCAATTTTAAGTTATAATCTATATAAAAATATAAAACTAGCTCATCATAATCTCATAAAATATGCTTATTTTCTGTTCTTTTAGATTATTTTCAGTGTTATGTGTGAATATATGTGTGTATACACATATACTTTTTATAAAAACATCAACTTTACATATTGCTTTCAGATCTGGTTTCTTAACTTACTGTGGTCTTCTTTCCTTGTGAATAAGTAAGCCTATTTGTACATCATAATCTGTAATTGTTAAATTGTATTCCATCAAATGGATATAAATATATTATTATAAATGTGTTTATAATAATGTTATGTTTATAATATATTTATAATAAATGTATTTATGAATTAATACATATCTTTGCATATGTCTCACCTTAAAATATAAAAATAATAATTATTAAAATAATATTATTAGCTTAAAATAAATTTATAGTTGTGGTTTTTTGGTTATAAGAATACATGGTCTAAGTTTTGATATATACTGCCAAAAGTTTGCCCAGAAAAACCATCCGTGCATACTCACCTCCCAAATGAAATGTGTAAACTTACTCATTTCCTCACATCATTAGCCTTAACTGGCTATTGTTATTCTTTTGCATCTTTTCCAAACTGATAAGTGAAGAATGGTACCTCCTAATTTAACTTATATTTCTTTACTTACTAGTGAGGTTGAACTTCTTTTCTCAAGCTTTTTGGACACATGTGAATTAAAGTTTGGGTTTAATAAAAAATTTGGTTGATTTTTGGCCAATGTATGTTAAAGAAAGAACTCTGCAAGTTCCAAGGAATCTCTCTGTACCTCTCCTAACTGCTGTTCCCCACCCCAAGGTAACTGCTTTCATGACTTTTGTGATAATTAGTATCTTGCTCTTTTTATAGTTAACCAGTTCTGTGGACAGTCCTAAACAACAGACAATTCTTTGCCTGTATTTGATCTGTATATGAAAAAAATATAGCTACTTATTTTTTCTCACGGTTGGCTTGTTTTGCTCAATATTTTTTGTGTTAATTGCTAGAACCACCTGTGCAAGAGAAAGGGCGACTCCTTCAATGAGTGTGAGGACTCTCCTTTGGCTTAGTAAAAACTTTCTTGGAACTGCAGCTAGTCTGTAATTTTTCTACACAATTCTTCCCACCCTGTCTTCTTTATATAGTTTGACCTGCATTGTGATTCAAAGGTTCTTCCCACTTGCATTAGTTTCCTAGGGCCACTGTAACAAATTACCACAGTTAGTGGCCTAAAACAACAGAAATTTGTTCTCACAGTTCTGGAAGCCAGAAGTCCAAAATCAAGGTGTTGGCAGAGCTGTGCTCTCTCCAAAGGCTCTAAAGGAGAATCTTTACTTGCTTTTTCCACCTTCTGATAGCTGTGCGAGTTCCTTGGTTTGGGGCTACATAAGTCCTATCTTTGTCTCTGTCTTTACATGCTCTTCTCTGCCTTCTCTCTCCTCAAGATCTCTCTGCCTTTCTTCTTTCTTACTCTTTGGATTTAGGCACCCCCGAATAATGTTGGATAATGTCATTTCAAGATCTTTAATTACATTTGCAAAGACCCTTATTTCAAGTAAGGATTCTGTGACATAGACACCTTTTTGGGGACACACCAGTGAAGCCATCATTCAGTCACCTTCTTTGGAGCCCTTTCCTTTATCCTTCATGTGTGGCCCCCCAATTTATCTACTGCATGTCTAATCCCATCTTAGCATCTGCCTCTTGAAGGACCTGAACCAACACAAATTATTGGGCAAAACAAGCTGCATTTAGAAAGGGGTATAGTGAGTAATGTCCTCAGACTGTGACACAGGCCAGACTCCGTGAAGGAATGGAGGAAAGAAGACAGATTAGGTAGGAAGAGTCTTGCATTGAGGCACAGTTTCAGGAAAGATCTGGCTAGGTGGTGAGTCCCTAAGCCCATTAAAGGAGCTCCAGGTCTTATGGACAGACCTTGCTGTAATCTATTTGCTGTGCTCAGTCATCAGCAAGGAGCTGCAGCCTGAAGCAAGTGTGACCTAGGCAAGAGTGTAGACAGCATGTGAGACTGCCAATTAATTATGCTCTCTGAAGTAAAACATCTGAGAAGCCTCTTTTCATGGCTAGCACAGTTCGCCCCTTGCACTGCACAGATATACTTTTCCACCCAGATGTGGGGATAGAATCCCTGTGATTCCAGCAGGCCTCTTTTCCTGAAGAGAAACTTACTATGGGAAGTGTACCCTCTTAAGGATAGAGTAAGTCCCAGTCACTGTAGTTGGTCCCAGGACCACATGTGGTATTCATCCCCTCCTCCTCTTCGATTCTAAATTCTCTTCATCCTCAGTTGTCACGTCAACAGGTCTTGGTGGCATATCTTTAGAAGGCGTGATTCAAATCTTTGTTCCTAAGGAATCTGAGCCCTTAGTAATCACACACTTCTCAGACTGGGGTTGCTGCACATGTGTATTCATAGTACAGTGGTGCGCAGAGGAACACTTCGGTTGGTTTTCAGACCCATGTATTCTTCCTGTGGGCACATGGTGCTATATTGAGGTCTCTGGTTTAATGTATATACTGCATCATAAAGGATGGTATCCCATCCTCAGAGTGCTGCCTTTGAGCATGCACTTTAGCATGGTCTTACAAAGTCTTTCTTGTACTCTTTGAGGCTGGGTGCTCCTGGATGGTCTATTATGTTCTATAACCAGTGATGACAGGCATATAACCCTATTTCACTGCCAAGCAGGTAAAGGAGTGTGCAGTAGTCTCCATTCCCTCCTCCTTTCGAATTTATTTTCTGCTTTCTTTGCTTTAATCTATGTCCCAGGATTTGGTTTAGCATCAGCAGGTTGGATTCAGGCAATGACGACGGGGTGGGTGAGGAGAAGCAGCATGAAATTGCACAAAAAGTAAAAAAATGTTTAGGATATTTTTAATGCCAGAGTTCCCTACTTTGGTACAAAAATTATGCATGACTGTGTCCCTCTCTGTACTTTCATAGCTTCCATACTCATCTGACTCATTTTACTATTTCCTAGGGGTGGTAACAGTTTCCCTCACCATTTTCCTTAAGCTTGCCTTTAGTTGGATACTATGTTATATGGGTCCCAAACTTGTGGTTCTGAGGACAGGAAAAGTAAAACCACGTATGTAATAAGTATCTATCTATGTGGGGGTGAACTTCTGGCACTTCCAGGAAGGAAGGAGTCCAAAGCAGTCAACTTGCCATCAAGTGGACACATGATCTCTTTGAAGGATAAACCATATTGGGGGCTTGAACTGGCTTCTGTTGCTAACAGGTTGGGCATTCAGAGAGAGCAATATCTAGATTGGCTTTGGTAAGTGGAAGTCTATGCTGTTGGATCCATATGCATCTTTCACTCCATTTATGGGCTCATCATGTTAGTTCTGGAGTAGCTGCAGGCGAAAGCTAATGTGAACTAGCTGGGTCATTTTGTATTCTTGGTTATTTGCTGCCTCTTCTATGGTGGATGCTGTCTGGTGGGTGGTAACATGTGGCTTAAAAATCTCCACACTTTGTGCTCACTACCATATGGCCATCCCCTTGTCTCTTCAGCCTCCTTGCCTGAGTAATGGAGTAAAAATAGGGTCCATTTGGATAAGCAAAGGTAAAGAAAAAAATTCTGGTCTTACACAAAGTTGAATAGCTCAAGAGATTATTACAAACATAACATAGATTGGTAAATTTGATTAAAGTTGTGATTATTCAAGATTTAGAAATCTCATATATATATATATATATATATATATATATATATATATATATATATATATATATTATTCTTAGAAAGTGCTGTCAACCTTATGTCAAAAGGAGAGTGATGCCAAAAGAGAGAGAAAGAGACCGAGACTATTTCTTGGGTAGTTACTAGGCCTGAGTCCTCATTCTAACTAGACACTGTTAACCCAGGCACAGGAATGAACAAGACAAAAGCAGAGTATGAAGCCATAACAGGTACATGAAGCCACAGAGGGTATAACCTGAATCTGAGGCAAAGAACTCTTAGTGGTAACTGCCAAATGAAAGCAAGAAGGATTAACCCACTGCTTTAAACCCTTCTCTTCTCATGAGCTAGAATAGAAGACTTCAGGGCTTTTAGAGTAAGAAACCTCCTGGTTTGAGAAATATGCCATAAGGGATCCTGCTAAGGGCCTTAGGAAAAGGCACAGTTGGAACAAACAGCCTGCTGACAGTTGAGATTTGAATTTCAAATGTAGGAACTTCTGAAAGAGAAACAGTCTTAATGCAACATAAATTGCTTCCAAACACTCAAAGACACAGCAGAAAAGGCAACAAAAAACCACAAGAGGCAAAATAATTTTGATAAACTGTTACAAAATCAGCTTTTTTTTTCATCCTTCAACCCCACTTTCCTCCCATTACCAAAAGAAGCAGTAAAATTAATTGAAACTGTGCAGGAAGTTTCAAGAAATCTGAGGAAGGACTAGATGCTATGACCTAATCAACAGTCTCCTTTGGAGAAATACCCCTTAGAAAAAAATTTGTGATTGAGTGTAAAATCAGGTAGTCAACTGGTATATATTTTACTTGTAAAGGTATAATCTGTCCTCTTAGGCAGCTACTAAACTATTCTTAAAGGCCCAATAAGGTACATGCATAACAATTAATCACCACATATTTTGTCATTAAGAAGTCTGCAATAGATTTGAGATACCTCAACTGAAGAAAAACTTCACTTTACGCCAGGGAAAAGAATCCATTAGAGCATCTCCATTGTGTGGCTGGGGGCTGAGAAGTGCTGGGGATGGGATGTGGGGGAGTTGGGGGCTGGTGTGTGTGTGTGTGTGTGTGTGTGTGTGTGTGTGTGTGTGTGTGTGTCTCACATGCCCAGAAACTGCCAGAAGGTTAATTCTTTTCATAGAGAGGAAAATACTATTTTGCAAGCCACATCTGAGGAACTGAGTAAAATGAGTTGGAAGGCAGGCTTTAGAATAAATTTGAAATGCACAGGCAGATCGCCGGTTTTCCATGCCTGTTTTCTTTGTGTTTAATGTGTCCCTATTGGTGACCCAGTCAAAGAGCAAATGTTGGATTCCTGCATTTCGAGATGCAGACTTATTATTCTACCAGTGGGAAATAAAGTTCTTGCAGCCCTATTATAGGAAGCCAAATTGCTTCATCCCCAGAAGCCAGCAGATTTCACTAGCTAGCAGTGGGGAGCCCATACAAAGCTGTAATTTGCAATCTGAATCTAATTTCAAACCTCATCTAAAAAAATGATAATTAATATATTGAAGAAACTCCCTGTATTACTAGCTCACTTCCTCCAAAATTCTTTAGAATTTATGGGCAATCAGTTTCTTGAAGAAAATTAGTCTGGGTTTAATCACTGTTTCACACATTCTTTTATTTTGCATATACTAACTATGGTAAATATTGGTGGAAATCCATTGTACATATTAAGAAACAGTTTATCACATTATCCAAAGGCATGAGTACCATTCATATTTTACCAGGTTAAGAAAACAATTTTGCCTTTTAATAAAAGTGAAAAATTTATGTGAATTCATCCTTAAAATAGACTGCTAGGTGAGCACTGTACCAAAGTGAGATTGAATTTAGGACCTGTCACTCTTGTAGATGGAGAGAACGCCGTGTATGAGAAAGGTCACACAGATCTGAGCTTTGGCTCTGCTCACCCGCACCCACCCAATCCTAAAGCTGAATTAATGAGCTGGCTACTGTCCCCAGCTTCCAGACTATATAACAAGCTCATGGAGGAGCAAAGGAAAAAAGACGGGGAAATGCACAACTGAGAAATATCTTCCAGTAACTTGAAAAAAGCTCCGTAAGCAAGACAAGATAAGGATATTATTAGACAAATAAACATACCTCCCTTTAGTGATAAAGCTTGGAAATGAAGGTATAGGGTTAGCTTCCTCAAAAAGGAAGTAGCAAAAAATATCGAAACCCCTTCTTTTCAACTTCTCCACTACCTGTTTGATTTCTGGAGCTCTTAACAAATGATGAGAATCAGCCAACTTGTAGTTTTACTCCCTTTGTTTCTTCTCAGCCTCTAATGAAAGTAAAAGCTAAAAAGCTGAGAAATGATTACAAGTTGGACAGAAGGCAGGAACTGAGTCTGAATAATTTACCAGCTGTTACTTAGTTCTGGATAACTAAAGCCTGAAGGACACACACCATGGTAGAGATCTTGTGGGGCCTGAAGCTTATATAATTCGGGGGCGGGGGTGGGGGGGTGGGTAGTTCCTTCAAGAAAAAAAAGATCCATTTATGAAATCAATAATAAGTATGAAAGTGTATAATTATTCAGAATGAGAAATCACAAGGAATTACCAGTACTTAAAAGATGAGAAACACTTTTGCATCTAGGCTTTGTCATTTCTCGTTTCAATTACTACACTAATTCTTTTTCTATTCTCACTAGCACCAGAAAAGCTATTGTCAGGACCAGCTACATAATTTGTTGGGCCTGGTGCCAAATGAAACTCTATGGTCCCTTGGTTAAAAATTAAGAATTTAAGAATTTCAAGATGGTAACAGTAGAACATTAAACCAACACTGGGCCCTTCTGAGTACAAGGTCTTAAGAGACTGCACAGATTGTATATCCATAAAGCTGGTATTAACAGCATCACGAAATACAGAAAAATAATACAAATAGTAAAATATTTTATAACTTGTGGACCCTCCTCTATATGTTTTCTTATGTATTTTGGCTGTGAAGTCTTTGATTGCCACTTTATACGATGACTATTTTATAATGTCTTTTTCAATAGAGAGACTTGAAAAATAATTCTCTTTCCTTTAGCATGTTTGATTGAAATTTATTTTTTTAAAAAAATTGTTGGCAGCTTGAAAATTTCTTTTAGCATCACAACTCATTATTGTTCATGTTTTTAGAGATGTCGTCAAATTTGGGAAAACTATGATTAAGTTTCTTTCTCACAGTAACTGTGAGATTTGTGTTATATGGATAGACTTTTTGCCACCTGCACACTTCTGGTGCCAGGCTCTCTAGAACATGTTCACATCACAGTAGAAGTTGCTCTCTATTGTGACACTGGGGGAGCTGGCACAAGAGGGAGTGGCAGGAGTATTCCTTGAAACCATTCCTTCACCAGAATAGCTAATAATAATATGGAAATGATATCTTAAATTATCCCCAAATTCAAGTTCCTCTTAGCTGGATTCCAAAGAAACTCATGACCCTAACACCAAATGAAAAAAGGGAAAATGTTATTGAGTTTGGGGGAGGGTTAGAAGTCAAGGTGGGAAAAAAGTGTTCATCACTGATCATTGTTAAAATATCTCACTTTTGAAAATTTTACAACATGTCACATGGAAAGGGCCTATGTAAGCTTAACCCTCATTAGCCTTTTACTAAATCTAATTCTGATAGTAAAACACATCAAACTGACATCTGGCAAACTACTCAGTTGGAACAAAATACTATGCCAGCCACAAAGGAGAGCTACAGAGCTGGCTATATTACACAGGCTGGGAAAATGGTGGCCAATATCTTTGTTAGACTACAGGTGATTTTTAAATTCCACATGGCAAAGGCTGCTGGCTATCCTACTGTGTTTTTAGGTACATGTTTCCACTTAGGTAGTAAGGCAGATAGCAGTTACCTGATGGACAATGGAACTTATTATAGACTAGAATGGATGAAAAGAAGCTACTCACTTAATTTGAAGTAAATGGCCACATCTGAAGACATCATTTGCATATACTCCCAGAAAAGTGTTTATACATTTATGATAAAAAGTGTTTTCCAGAAAACTAAAGTTCTATTTTGAAAAAAAATATTTTACTCATACCTTTAGGACTGGAATTCTAATAATCAAGGACTGAACCTTGGAAAAAACCCTAATTTGGCAATGCCCACTTCACATTATTTAAACAATAAGTATCCAGCATTTTGAAGAACTTGAGTAAACGTGTTTTTCAAACTTGGGTTTTGTAATCTAAGTTGGAGAGACAAACAAGACAATAGGCTATAAAACAAAAGGAAGAGACTAGAATGATATGTAGCAGTGTTGAATGTGTCTTTAGAGTCTACTTTCAATTACTTACACCAGAGAGAGGTACTATGACAAAGAACGCTAAATACTGGATAATCTGTCCTGCTGGTCAGGGCTGTAGCCTCATGCTCTGGGGCAAAACCAATGGCCTCTTTTTCAATCTTCTCCTTCTTGACCTCGTGGCCACCTTTGAGACTGCAGAAATCTCCCTGAACTCTTTCTTTGACTTTGCCCTCTCAAGACTCACCATAACTTCTCTGATAGTGAGCTTTCTATTTCCCCCTCTGCCTTTTTCTCTCTTTCACACTCTCTCTTTGGCTCTTTCATTCTCTCTCAACCTCATTGCCACTGTGGAATCTCTCACTCTATCCCTCATTTCTTTCCCCTTCTAGTTTCACCTGACTAACCTGCTAGCTTTTAATGCCCCAACATGCCTAAGATCTTCCTTCTGTTGCGGCCACACCAATCCTCCTAGTCATTCTTTCCAAAGCCTTGGAATCATCTCTTGACGATTCCAACCTCTGCTTCTGAAATCTCCCACTCATCTGTCCTTTTCTCTCCATCTCCAATAGCATTATCTTAGTTTAGGTCCTCATCACTCTTTTACTAATTAAAATAATCTAATTAATTTTCTCTGTTTTAATCCTCATCCTTTTATTCTATTTAATATAATAAGATTAAATTATTTTGATCTTCTAAATACTTTTTCTAAATACAATTAGATTATTATACTCCACTGCTCAAATATCTTCCATAGCTCCCCACTGCCATATTTCATAAAGTATAAAGTTCCTTGGTACAATTTTGGGGCTTTTCATAATTTTGACTTCCATACATCTTTCCAGCATTATATCAGATGACTCTTCCTCACTTACTCTTTCATTTAGTGGAGGAGGAATAACAGAAAAATGTATAACACAATGTCCACATAGATAATTGAGACATGACCAAATTTTGTACTTCCCTCAAAGTACCAACAAATGTTCTGATGAGAGATTTAATAAGAAAGGACATATAGCTAGGTTAATGGCTAAGGAGATGAACAGAGGGCCAATAATGAACACAGATGCTCTTAAATGGAATGAGCTGGATACACAGGCTGTCCTCACTCATGGAATGTGTAAAGCACTTGGAAAAAGCAACTCTTCAGTTAGTGAAGGCATACTTTGCAAATGTCCCTCAGCACGGTTCCTGGAACACTGAAATCTTATGAAAATTATTATTAGTAGACTGACAATTTCTGCCTGTTTTTATGAAAGACAGGGAAATGCTCCAGAACTCATAACCTGACATGCTTTCCTCGGGTCTCTGTTACGTCTTGCTTTGCACTGATACTTTATTTCATCTCTTGTAGAAAGCTAATTTTAAGGCAGTTTTCTCCACATAACTATTTTTTTCAGAAGATGATCTGATCATTTGGGGACACATAAAAAAGGAAAATGCAATAGGCAAAACTAAAGCTAAGATATTAGGGGGAAAATGGCACTGTAATAAGACAAACAAAACCACTTTCCTTAAATCACTTTTTTTTCTGTTAACTTACTGAAAGGAAGGATATAAGACAATATATATTCTGCTTTTAAATACTTAAATCCCATTTTGCTTTACCTAATCTATTTACATCAATTACATGTTTGTAAAAAGTTTACTTCTAACACATATATGTTCAGCCTATACTCTATCCCCTCAACCCTATCACACACATATATAAATGCTCACATATATTCACACCATACTCAAAAGAAGCCAGCATTTAAGCTTATTTAAAATCTACTGCTATATATTTTTAACTGATAATATATTCTCTTAATATTGGGTTTTAATAAAATGAAAGATAAAAACAATCGATACATGTAAGAAATTAGGTACAAAGAGTTTTAAATTCAGGAGAGGATATTTTGATGTGGTTTACTTGAGTAGAAGAGATTTTATCACTTTGAAAAGCCATATATATGCTTTAAAAATTAAAATAGGTTGTAATTAATTGAATTTAAAGTCATTAAAAAGTTTGCAGATTTTATTATTTAAACATCTTTAAATACTTTCAAAATTAAGAACACTAAAGTAATGCATAATTATTTAGTGTTTTTAACCAAAGAAAATTGGTCTATCAACATTAATTAAGTCTCCTACCGACATCAGGAGGAGTAAATTAAGAATATTATTAAATTGGTTCTACAAATCGAGACAGAGAAATATCAAGTGAATTTCTCAGAGCTACAGTTAAGTCAGTGGAAACTGGAAACTGGAGATTTTAATTTATATTTGTATAATTCTAATAATATTAAAGTGTGTCTTTTCCTAAGCACACCAGTTAATGACATTAGTTACATAAAAAAATTTACAAGATCTCTTACTTTTCTGACAACCATCTTTCTTCTGATTAACTTTTATAAAATATTAGAGCAAAAATTAAGACATTTCTTATGTAAAAAAATAAAAATATGAAAAAATTATTTGGGTACATAAAATAAAATAAAATAACTTTTGTGATGATAGAAAATACTGACTGGTATAAGGATAGGCAAAATTTAAGACAAAAGTTAAGGAAAATCACAACTCATTTCCTTTAGATTACCCCAGACCTTAAACATCATCGGCTTATGCTTTTCATCCTAGCTTTGAGTTCTTGTATGGTTTCTGATCACTTGGGGATTCCCTTTCTGTCTTTCTATATAAGCTATGGTTTGTTAAATTAATGTTATTTTTTAAAGACTTTAGTTTTTAGAGAAGTCTTAAGCTTACAAAAAATTGAGAGAAAGATATAGAGATTTCTCATATGCTCCCTGCCTCAGACATGCAAAGCTTCTCCCATTATCATCATCACTCATCAAATTTTTTTTTTTTTTTTTTTTTTTTTTTTTTACCAAGGATGAACCTACATTGACAAATCATAATTACCCAAAGTCCATAGTTTATCTTGGGGTTCGCTCTTATTCTTGAGCTCACTATGGGTTTGGACAAATGTATAATGACATATATCTATCATTATATCATACAGAGTAGTATCACTGCTCTTAAAAACCCTCTGCACTCTGCCTGTTCATTTCTTCCCCTACCCATATTCTACCGTCCCTGAAAGCCACTTATCTTTTTGTCATTTCCATAATTTTGCCTTTTCCAGAATATCATATAGTTGGAATTATACAGTGGGTGGCCTTTTCAGATTGGCTTCTCTATTTCTTTTCATGGCTTGATAGCTCACTCTTTTTTAGCACTGAGTAAACATTTCATTGTCTGGACGTATCACAGTTTATTTATCCATTAAGATACTTAAGGATATCATTTGATTGCTTCCAAATTTTAGCAATTAGGAATAAAGCTGCTATAAGCATCCTTGTGGAGGTTTTCGTGTAGACATGTTTCCAGCGCCTTTGGATAAATATCAAAGAGTGAGATTGCTGAACTGTATGCTAAGAATACGTTCAGTTTTTTGACCAACGGGCAAACTGTTTTTCAAAGTGGCTGTACTATTTTACATTCTCACCAATGTATGTGATTGCCTGTTGTTCCAGCACCTGGTGTTGTCAGTGTTCCAGATTTTGTCCAGACTAATAGGTATGCAGAGGTGGCTCATGGTTGTTTTAATTTGCATTTCCTTGGCAAGTTACGATGTGGCGCATCTTTGAATAAGCTTTTTTTGCTATCAGTATATCTCCTTTAGTGAGGTGGCTGTTAAGTTCTTTTGTCCATTTTTGAATTGATTTCTAATTGTTGAGTTTTAAGAGTTCTTTGTCTATTTTATATAACAATCCTTTTTCAGATATGTCTTTTGCAAATATTTTCTCCCATTCTGTGGCTTGTCTTTCTATTCTTTTGACAGTATCTTTTGTAGAGCAATAGTTTTTAATTTTAATGAAGTCCAGCTTATTGATTATTTCTTTCATGGTTCATGTTTTTGTTGTTGTATACAAAAAGGTATCACCATACCCAAGGTTATATATGTTTTCTGCTATGTTATCTTTTAAGAGTTTTATAGTTGTGTAATTTACATTTAGGTCTATAATCCATCTTGAGTTAATTTTTGTGAAGAGTATAAAGTCTGTGTACAGGTTCTTTTTTTTTTTATTTTTATTTTTTGCATGTAGATGTCTAGTTGTTCCAGCACCATTTGTTGAAGTGATTATCTTTGTTCCATTGTATTGCCTTTGTTTCTTGTCAAAGGCTTCTCTTATGGGGTTTGTGTTTAGGCTCTCTATTCTATCCCATTGCTCTATTTGTCTAGTCTTTCACCAATACCACAATGTCTTAATTACTGCAGCTCCATAGTAAATCTTGAAGTTGGGTAGCACCAGTCCTCCAACTTTGTTCTTCTTCTTCAATATTGTGTTGGCTATCCTGGGTCTTTTGCCTTTCCATATAAACTTTAGAGTAAGTTTGTTGATATCCATAATATAAGTGCCTGGGATTTTCATGGAGATTGTATTACTCTATAGATCAAGTTAGGAAGAACTGATATCATGAAAATATCGAGTCTTCCTATTCATGAACATGCAATATCTTTCCATTTATTTAGTTCTGTGATTGCATTCATTGATCTTATTTTTTTTATCCAGAACCTTGGGGTGTGCATTAGCATAGTTTGTCATATTGCCAGAAGTTTTCTAATCTTTCTATATTTCTTGCTTTATGACCTTTGAAAGGAGAAACAAACTTTAGTCCCTTGCTTTGATATTCAGAAATGGAGGCAGATTATACCTGTGCTAGCCAGAAAGCGAGTCCATATTCTCAGAGCTCATTAGTAGGAAGATGAGAGTCAGCAAAGATGTTGTAAAAAGGGGAGAGGAACAGGATCAGAAAGATAGGTAACTAGGAAGATACTGACATTCCCTCAAAGATAAGCCATTCAGGCCATCCAGGCAAAAACAATGCTTCTCTGAATGTACATGTAACTATGCACTGACTCCCCATGTTGCTTAGTTAGCAACACAAGATATAAGACAAGAGAAGGAAGTTGAGTACATCTTAACCATCTTAGAGTTCTAAAATATTTAAACTTTGAAAACCATAGAGTTCAGTTCACAGATGCATAAAATTTCAAGATGAATTAACTTTCTGTATTTTCACAGTTAAGTTTATTTTTAAATGTCTAAATAGTGTTGAGCAGAATTAGAAAGCTTTAGGATATTTAAACACTTTTATGTTGGCACATAGATCTGAGACAAAAAAGATGCCATTCCTTTGATAGTTAACATTAATAAGGCTGTTTCTGCAATGTGTAAATCTATGCTATATTTGAATTATGTCTCTCTTTGATGTGCTTTGTCAAAACCAAGATTGTTTATTGCAATAAATATTTTATTATACAAAACAAGAAATGATTTTATAGCATCCACTTTTTAAATTCAGTTTAATGCTATTTTATAATGTGATAGGCATTTAAAAAAATATGAACTTGGTATAGTTTTGGAGAAGAGTCTCAGGGAAGAGATCTATACCATTCTATACCATGATTCTTTACTTAAAGGCTTAACTTTGCATAGAGGTCAAGAGAACATCTTGATTTTTAAAATCTTTTTCTTTCCCTGGGATGAAGGGATAGCATAATATAACATTAAAATGAGCAAACAGAATCCACCAGACTATCAGACCTTTAAAAAAACAAAACAGGCCACCAGGGCTGTATTAGCATTCCTCCATACCGTCTCCCTGGAAACCTAGAAGACAAACAGCCTTTGTTCACCCTCTCACTTCAGATCAAGTCCCTCTGGGTTTCTATTTTCATAACACCCTGGACCTTTTCCTCATGGCACTTAAGCACAGTTGCAATGATACACTTATGAGATTAATATTTAACTGTACCTCAAAACTGAAAAATCCATGAGGACAGAGATTATGGTTTGTTTTGCCTACTGTTGTTATTTCCAGCATCTATCTAGTTCAGTGCCAGGCTCTTAGTAGGTACACAGTAAATATCTTTTGAATGACCATATGAATATATTATACAATTATGGACTGGCTGTACTATACCATGTAATAATACTTGTAATGGAGAAAACATCTGATAATCTTTAGAAGTGACACAAATGTAAGAAATACAGTAAATTTCAGGAAAAAAATTGTTGACTATCACACAAACTTTCTAGTTGATTTGAAATCCCTTCTGGGAACCAATTTGGCAAGGGCAATAATTGTCAACTGTTTATTTCCTCTTGTGTATTCATTTGATTCTATGTTGTGTCTATATTTTCTTTCCTCTGCCTTTCAGTCTATTACTTGATTTTCTCTAAAGATAACAATGTGATGAGTTCATGCAAATATTATTTTTAAATTATTAAATTTCTGGTGAACAAACACAGAAACAGAAACTGAGGGGGAAAATCTATTGTATATTCTTTTTTTGATTTGGGTATGAAACTTTTTGTTCATTTAACATCTGAAACATTGTAGGTGCTATTTTAGCAATTCCATCTCTGCAAAATAATGTTCTTAAGAGATGTTCCTTATCAACAAAATTATTCTATTTAATTGACAGAAGCTGTTTAAAGAAGCATATTCTTTATGCTTAATTCATTACATGCCCCCGAGAGTATTTAGGTTTGAATTTTGGATTTATTGAGGCATTGTGGTTCCCTTATCACTACTAATAAGAACCTATATACTTTTATTTTAAAATGTTATCAAATGAGTTTCAAAATCTGCTTACATTTAAAGAGAAATATGGTAGTTTTAATGAAAGAAATGAATACTGGCAGGTTATAGCATGCTGGGCAGTGAATACAATATCCACTGCAACTGATTAAAAACATAACACGGGAGATTTTTGGCCCAAGGATTTAACCAAAATAATTGCATAATGTGAGGAAGAAGAAATAAAAAAGACTAGAAACAACAAAAAGATATTTTGAAAACTGATAACCTCAACTTTAAATACAGGCTTGATACTTTCTTGAGACAAGTAAATTTCATTCTTTTCTGGTTCTCAGAAATATGTCATACTATGAAGAAAGATGCAAAGAAGTTTAATTTGCTCAAAATGAATTAAAAACAAATATTTATGTCTGTTGCACAGGGAAGCACAATATATATTTCTTGAATGAAATAATTTTTTTAAGAGAATGAAGTTATTTTCGGTTGCTATTTTTTCCCCATGTTTCTATCAATACTGGCCGAATTACTTTAGTGGGGCTAGTGTTGAGCACTTTTATTCTGGAGGCCTTTCTACAGGCAGACTTCTCAACAGATAGGACTGGATCATCAGCAGGAATTAGAGCAGGCTGTCCTTCCCGAGTGCTTTGTCTAGTTGCTTATCACCTTGAGAATGTGCTTGGCCTGCTTTGAATAGATAAGAAGTTTACCTAAACCCTAAGTTTACCCTAATGTCATTCTTAAAGTAGGACAAAATAGAAAGAGGTCTTTGGGGCCTGTAAACTGCTAACAGAAATGAGGGCTTATTACTTGGGTTCCTGTGGAGCTAGCTAAGGCACTCTCAAATCTTTAGGTGTGAAACCTAGGTCTCAGAGATAGTTTGCTCTAGTGCTCCCTGAAGGGAAATAACTCTCCAAGGGAGTCTGTGATGTGACAACTATGGGTTAAAGGGATATTTCTTAGGTCAAAAAAAAAAAAAAAAAAAAGTAAGGCAATTGTGTGACTTCTCTTTATAAAAAGAAAAAATACTAGGGAATTACATATATCTTACAAGAATTGGCTGGTAATAATTCCATATATTTTCGAAGTGTTTTGAAGTGTCCAAGATACAGGATATCCAGTAGCACAATTTTTTGTTATTGTGATTAATAGCTAATATTTTAATGACTAAAAGAATTCTTTTAAAAAGCTTTAAAAAGAAAACATATCTGTATTATAAAGTTTTGTAAAAGAAGAATGGAAGTATAATACCTGGATTACAGCCTTAGCTTCGCAAATAATTAGAAAAATAGTAAAAATAATATTGTCCTGTAAAATAATGGACTTTATGCAAAAGAAAAAATACTGGGGCAATAATGGTACTGAACTTCCATATTGCACCGATAACACCTTTTTACTCTATGCAAACACTTGGACTTGCATTTATTTGCAGATCTTGGATTAGAGAGATGTTTATTATGCAATCAGTTAAGGATGACAGGATTTTTAAAAATTCAATTGAGGTATCTTAGATTTCATTAATTAAGGGAAACATTCATTGAATGCTCATTATGCTGGCAATTTGTTAGGTTCTGAGCACTCAAAGATGAATATAATATTGTCTTTGCTTGGGAGCAGTAATCCACTGACTAATAAATTCATGGAAAAAAAAACATGTGGTGCCTGGTAAGCACTAATACAGTATACAACAAAATCTTTTCCACTGTTCGATTCATTGACTGGATGTTTTAGTCCTTAAATATCTATGTATATATATATGTGTATTCAAATACAAGAGTACTTATATATATATGTATATCTATGTATTATATATGTATATTATATATATGTATGTATTATATATATGTATGTATATATTATATGTACTATAAGAAATTGGTTCATGTGATTATGGAGGCTAAGAAGTTCAAGATATGGTCGGCAAGCTGGCTGGAGACCCACAGAGCTGATGCTATAGTTCCACTCTGAATTTGAAGACTTGATTACCAGGAAAGCTGAGCGAATATATAAGTTCCATTCTGTGTATGAAGGCAGGAGAAGACTGATATTCTAGCTAGAAGGCAGTCAGGCAGAGAGGAAGGATTTTCTTTTACTCAGCCCCCTATTCTATTTAGGCCTTCAAAGCATTGGATGAGGCCCACCTATACTGGGGAGGGCAATCTTCTTTACTCAGTCTTTAATTCAAATGTGAATCTCTTCCCAGAAATACTTTCATAAACATACCCAAAATAATGTATAACCACCCATGGCCCAGTTTAATTGACACATAAAATTAGGCAATCCAAGTCCACTCTTTGTCAATTTGGTAGCCATACGCATTTCATCTATACTCAGTCTCTACAAAAAGACAGTAACAGGATCATAACTCTGCCTAACATGATACAGCAATATTGTATTCAACTGGAAACACACTGACACCTCTCTCAGAAAAGGCTGCTCCTTAAACCTGCCTGTTACTTTACTAAGGATGAAAACAGCCTATAGCTGTTTTTTGAACCTAGAATTTGATTCTTTTATGATAGTGTAATACTGGTAATAGATATGCAGTTAGTATTCACTATAAATACAATGACCAGTAATTATACTGTTTGCAAGATCAATATGCCTTCATTTCAAATACAAGATGTCACCCTTTAGCTGTTCTTCTACAAGTACCTCTCTAATGTATCACAATTAATCACTAACTTTTACAATCACCTGTTCCAGCTATGATCCTTTCCCCTTTCATAGAGCCCCAACAAGCTGATCGTGACAGCAGGTAAGAGAGTGTACATGGAACAGTAGAATGGCCTTTGCTGTGCAGCGAGGCAGTCAGTACGAATGGCATCAAAATGGCATCATCCAACAGAAATAGTAGGTCTAGAAGCTCCTGGACCAGTACAGTCAGTCAGGAAAAGTGTGATCAGCAAGGGTCCCTGCTCGATGACAGTGCTGATTCAGAAAAAGAGAGGAGTCCTGGGCCCTCTACTCCATTTTGCTCCTTTAGTTTTTCCAACACATTTGTAACCAATTCCATCACAATTTTGTTGTAACCTTTTTGTTACTAATCACCCTGTTTGAAATATCCAGAAAGCTTTATATTTCCCTGTTTGGAAACTGACTGAAATATTCAGGTAATAAAACTTCTAGAAAAGACTCTTGTTTATAATGAGGTTGACTATGTTAAGAAAAACAGAAGAATCTTCATAAATTCATCAAAAAAAGCTGTGAATTTTTAAAGCCATGTTTGATAGAAATTCCTCCAGGAGCTGATTCTTTTTTGTTTAATATAAACTCACCCGTGGAGGCAGTTATACAGTTCTAGGGTCTGATTTATGTTACATATCTTCTTTTTGTCCTCTTTACCCCATTTGGTTACTGCCCTATCTCTCACTGAGGCTGTTCAGTGTGAGATTTCTGGCTAACCAACCGCTTGCACCCCAACAAAATAATGAAATAGCAGAAAGCATAGTATTAGTCATTTATACTAATGATTTGACTGATTAATATAGCAATGATGTTCATTGCATGGTTTTCACTATGTATTTTCTTTTTAAGCATTTAATCCCTAATTTAGAATTAAAACCTTGTCCCATTAAAGGCATTTTAGGTATTGGTAAGATACCTTACGTCTGTGCACACTCCAGTGGCTCCTGCGGTGCCACAATACTGGCAGACTCAGATCTGAGGTTACGCCTGAGGAGTTATTAATGTAACTGCTTTTGTGTGGGTGGCCCCCTGATGACCCAGGGAAGACTGAAAAGGAGCCTGATGGTGCCCTTTTTCTTAATCATTCATTCATTTATTGACTCATTCATAGAAACAAATATTTATTGATCATCATGTATAACAGGTGCTGTGCTAGGCACTTTGGACACAACTGTGATTAAGATAAAACAAGTGACATAGTATATTAGTCAAGAATGTAACTGATCTGCCACTTTAGAGCTTTGGGAGCTTAAGCTAGTGATCTTGAATCTGTTTCCTCATCTAGAGTGTGGGAAAATTATGGAACATATTGCAGTGAGGCATGCCTATTTCTCAACATTCATTGCTGGAGGCAGAGCATTTTATATACCTTTATCCCTTATAGTGTTTCAATACAGAACTGCCAAATAAGCCCTGAATTGAACACAATTCTCCCCTTTTTCTCTCTTTGATTCAGTGTCTAGATACTTCTTTGTATTATTTATATACAGAGACTTCTGAGTTTCCAGATACATTACATATTTTTTTGTATATTTAAGATTATATGCCATCCTATTTAATGGTATTTTTTTCTAACCCAAAGATGCTTGTCTTCGAATCTTAGACCTCATTCCTATGCTTTCTATATCATTTCTACCTGTGATAATGAAGTTTTTCACAAAGTTGTGTCAGACACATTCTCTTTACTAATAAAGATATTCCTATATAAAAATCAGTTTGCCAAGAAAACAAGGTACTACTTAATAATCAGAGAATCTTCATAAAAAAGTAATCTTTAACATATTCTAATGCAAAGCAAAGGATAAAACAGTCTTTATATCTAGTACAAACTTAATTTTATACTTTATCACTTAATTTAGCACATTCTTGGATTTAATATGGGATTACCAAGTAGGATCTGGGGAAATGTAGGTAGCAGTTGTATATTTAATGTTTCCCAAAATAGTCTTCAAAATAATTTAAAAAAAGAAAGTCAAACTGCTGCTGGGAATATTTATATAACACTTCTCATTTTCTAAATTAAAATAAATGTCTTTTCTACAATATAGGCCACAGTTATGGATTTTTATGAATATTTGATATCACTTTAATTTGCCAAATTAGACTCTTTCCCTCTATTTAGATTTGTGTTTTCAGGCTGTTGTAGTCAGGGCACCACTGAAAGTGGAGTCTAAGAAAAAGGTTTGTGTTCAGTAGTTTATGTAGAAAGTGAGCTTGGAAGTGAGATGGGAAAGGAGGGAAAGCCCAGGTGAATATACTCTTGAGTCAGCACTGCTGTGGATGGATGAGGCTTAATGCCACCGGGACCCTTTGGCAGTATATAGGGTGCTTATCAGAATTATTATCTGCCTGGAGGAAGAATGGGAGAAGCATTTGTTCATACCAGCCCCCATTGGTTGAGGGTTGCCTGTGGGGTGTTAAATCCTCTGCAGGTTCCTCATGAGCATGTGTGGGAGGCTGACCCAGCACCCATGCCAGAGGCAGGGTGAATGCTGGAGGAGAGGTGCTACTATATGGGAAAGAATATAGCCCTTGAAGATCTTTCACTGTAGCTGTGGCTGCACTCAGAGGAGGCTGAGAAGGCTGTGGGGGCAGATACTAGAGTGTCCATACAAGCAGCACTGAGCTGAGAAAAAAGTTTGGGTCAGATAGGACAAAAATTATTCATAAGGAAAATGATCCCATTTAAAGATTGTGCACTTTCCTTGACTGCTAATGTCTATATTTCCATGCTTGGTATATAAAGACAACTTATCAGAGTTGGAGAAATCACTGAGTTACTTAATTAAATATCATAAATCTGATGTCTTAGGGATAGGTGATTAATTCTGTATTTCTGAACCTAGCCTCATTTGGAATATACCCTGGGGCACTTTATTCTTACATTTATAAATTATGGACTCAATGAATTTAATTTTTTGCTGATAATGGGTATATATTACATGAAGGCTTGCTTGCTTTAAACAGATATTCTTCCTAATAGCAATTAGGCTGTGGGAAAATGTTCTTTTTAATGGTCCATCTTTATTTTCAGGCTTTCATATGGTTTAACTTTGTAATTATAGGGTCATTAAAACAATATAAATGCAAAACTCTCACAAATTTGAACAAAACAATTATAAAAATTAAAAGAGGAATGAAACTGAAATAAAAAGGTATGGTGAGGGAAATGAACATTTTTCAAGATATGTTTAAAAGAGAGGGTTTAGAGGAAAGAATACAGAAAAAAAAAAACAACCTTGCACTGACATCAGGAAAGATATTCTGTGTTACTTTGACTTTTATTCCATTCAAAGCCTTCAATGGCTTCTTGTTTTTAAGACCAAGCCCAAAGCAAATTATTCAAGGACCTCTACAAGTACACCTGTTCAAACCTGTTTACCAGAACTCACTTTCAGGAATACTCTATTCCAACACACTTGATCTGAGCACTTCACAAATTTTAACTCATTTAATTTGTATGAAATGTCTGTGAGGTACTGAGATACACACAGGTAAGATTTGCCCCAACTCATCAGCTAGTAAGTGGTAAAGCCAGGATTTATACCCACTCTGGCTCCTGAGTCTGGGCTCTTCACCATCACATCCATGGCTACCTGAATGTCCTCCATATTTGTCTAGATATTAATCTAGTAGGTTTGCTTTCTCTCACATAGAATGTATTCCTCCTGCCTTTCCATCTCTTTAAATCCAACTGATACTTTAAGGCTGAAATCAAGTCCCAAAAGACTCTCATGGCTACATTAGTCCCAGTCATCTCTTCTTGTTTGGATTTATAAAGTACTTTGGGTTGGCAGAAATCATTTGGCAGTTGTCACTTACCACCTTCACTGAAAATTATTTGTGTGTGCGTACACATTTCTCCATAATTTAGACATACCCTCATTGAATATAGGCCATACTTTATCTTTTTCTTAGAAATAAGTAACATTCAAGTTGTGGTAGAGTTAAAGAGTAGGTGACTAATACTTAAGAGTAGGACCCCAGAGGACAGGGACTTTGGCATGGTCACTTCTTTAGGTTTCTTGTATCACCTACTGCCACCTATTCTTTGTGCATAGTTAGTGCTTAATATTTGTTTATTTGAATTAAAATTGAGAATTGTGATGCTTCAGGCTGTCATGGTTTCATTTCTATTATTTAAGTGAAAGTTTACTATACATTCCATATTCAAAATAAATGCAGATTGTCAATTTTAATACTAGACATGACAGATAATTTTAAAAATGCTAAGAATTGCAGTGTAGTACTGGAAATGTTTCCCTATTCTTCTGTTACATGTAGAAATTGCACTTTTACACAAAGTTTCCAGTGGCCACCATAATAGCATTAAGTATAAGTATGCAGGCATAGATATAAATAAAAAACATATATGCACTCTCACATACAAACTTCTAGTGGTTTTTCAAATGAAAAAGTGGATAAAGAAAGATGGCCTCTCTTGCCCACTTCCTGCTTGATATTCTTAGTCCAAAAGCCAAAAATGCATTTGCATGTCTGAAATCTGTCATGTTGATGGGTCCAGTTTGCTTCTTTTTTGCTCTTGGAATCAGCATGTCAAGGATAAGAAGGAAGGTGATCTTGGGAAATTGTAGTAGACTGATTTGAGAGGATGCTTTCCTCACTCAAATTATTGGTCTGAATCTCAGTTCCTTCCTATATGTATAGAGATTAAATGTATTTGAGCCCCATGTGTTGACAAAGACAATATAATTAATAGAAACAACAGTTTGTGCTCCATGCCCTTTGTCTCTGACTTGTATTTCCTTTCTCCTTCATTAGAGAGCTCCTTGGGCAGAGGCCAGCTCAGGCCACCTCAGTTAGGCTCAACCAAATCATAGGACCACTGTAGCAGCCACAGTTAACTACCAATACCATTTGGCTAAGGAATGGTTCCCTCTATGATAGTTTCCAGACCTCACCAAAATAAAGACTCCTTTCCTCAACTGATATTTGATCTACACTTCTTTTCCTCTACCTCCATAGTAGTTCTTCTCAAACTATATTACCTCTTAGATAAAATAAAAAATAAATACATCTAAATAGAGAGCTTGATCATCCTAATTTTTTCCACATGTCCACTGTGCGGAAGGCTCTTCTTGAGAGAGAATGGCCCTTACCTTGTGGGAGGTAACATATATAATTCCCAACTATAAATTTCAAGTATCACCAATGGAGTAAGAGAATTTACTAGCTTTCCACACATTTGATAACTTGGAAGAAATTAAGTTATTTTTAAAGCTTTCTTTAATTTTTGGTTGGGATACTTTTTCTGGGGTGGGGGTGTTCAAGATTATTGACTTTAGGAAAGAGTGCTTCTCAGCCATTCTGACAAAAAGGGTAGGGCAAGGAAGATGTTTCACATTTGTTGCTAGGTGTGTGTATGGTGGGGGGGGGGAGTGAAAATTTAGTTCATCATTTCCTTTTGTTATTTAAAATTATAATTCTTTATTCTACATAAAATTTAATTCTGTAAAAAGAAAATTTCTCTATAGTAATAGGCATATATTAAAAATGGAGACTAATCATATAATTCAGAGCTTTTCAAACTTTACTATTCATGTGATCCACCTGGAATCTTGTCACGAGGCAGATTTGGAGTTAGTGGGTCTAGTGTAGAGCCTGTGATTCTGCATTTATAACAAGCTCCATGTGATGACAATGCTATGGCCGTTGGCTCTGTATTTTGGGTAATAAGAAGCCACATACAAGTAGCCTAATTCTTTCCTTAAAAAAATTTATTGTGGTTTTAATTTGCATTTCTCTAATGATTTGTGACCTTGAGCATCTTTTCATATGTCTGTTGACAATCTGTATCTCCTCTTTGGAGAAATATCTATTCAGATCCTCTGCCCATTTTTTTATTGGGTTGTTTGTTTTTGGTTGTCGTTGGATTGTATGAGTTCTTTATATATTAAAACAACAATGAGATTTTACCTTATACCTTGCAGAATGGTTATGATCAATAAATCAAAGAGCAACAAGTGTTGGTGAGGATGTGGAGAAAAGGAAACAAACCCTCATTACACTGTTGGTGGGATTGCGAATTGGTGCAGCCATTATGGAAAACAGTCTGGAGGCTCCTTAAAAAATTAAAAACGGATCTATGTTTTGAACTAGCAATTGCACTTCTGGGTATTTATCCAAGGAAAACCAAAACAATAACTCATAAAGATCCATGCATCCCTATGGCAGCCCTGTTCACAATAGCCAAGATATGGAAGCAACCTAAATGCCTAAAAGCAACACATGAATAGATAAAGAAGTTATGGTTCATACATAAAATGAAATCCTACCATTTGCAACGACATAGATGGACCTAGAGGTCACTGTGCTGAGCGATATGTCAGACAGAGAAATATAAATACCATATGATTTCACTTATATGTAGTATCTAAGGAACAAAAAGAACAAATTATCAAAATCAGACTCACAAATATAAAGGACAATCTGGTGACAGCCAGAGGGGAGGGGATTGGGAGGCTGGGAGAAAGGGGTGAAGGGTTAAATAAGTACAAATTAGTAGTTGATAGATGGTCACAGTGATAGGGAGCACAGCACAGGGAATGCAGTCAGCAGTAACGTGATGGCTATATATAGATCCAGAGGCAAGATAAGATCCAGAGACTATATAAATGTCTAAACAATGTATTGTATACTTGAAACTAATAATAACATAAAATAAAATGCTAAAAAAAGTCATCATTTTGGCAGCATTTATGCTTTTTTTTTCAGCCCAATTAGTGTAGGCTTTACATAGGAAATAACAGCCCTCCTTTCTAGGGTTAGTGTGAGGATTCAGTGATATTAGCTCTTGCTACTCAAACCAATAGCAGCAGCAGAACTACCTGGGAGTTTGTCAGAAATGCAGAATCGCAGGCCCTATCCCAGACTGACTGATTCATCTGCACTTTTAATAAGATGCTGCGATGGTGTATACATTTAAGTTTGGTAGCACTGATGTAATCCAGATGGAGTGACTTGTGCATAAGTCATTATTTGTGCATAGACATTACCCTTTGAGTCCTTAAAAAACATCTAAATTATTTATGTATTTTTTTTCTATTTTGTAGGTAAGAAGACTGTAAAACAGTGACAGTATTAGGATCCTAAAGTAGACCTTTTGATTTCAAAGCCTGTATCCTTAATACTACACAGGCTTTTCTCTAAAGAGAAGTGGATTTCATGAAGACCCTGGTGAAGATCTTGGTGCCTCTCACTTCTCTTTTCATCTCTCCTTTATCACTCAGGTCCTCAGGCAGCCTACTGTTGAAAGTCCACCATGCCCCAAATCAGAGCACCACCTGTTTCTTGTCCTTTACACTTATATTCCAGTAGGTACAATTGAAGGCTAACTATGTCCTGTGTTAATTTTTCCAGAGTCATATGGTTTATGCAGGGTTTTCTGGATGTAATGTTTTTGCTCAAAAGAAGCACTCCTGTGGAGAATTCTTGACTTTGTAGGATTGGTGAGGATGTATTTTAGGACATGGGGGATCATGGGGGTGGTGTAGTGTGTATGTGTTGGTGGCTGTGGGCATATCTCTTGGCATCCTTTAATTCTAATTCTTGGCAGAAACATGCTACATTAATCTACAAGGCTTGTGTGAAATTTCTATCAGATAAAAAATCAAATCATAAATGAAAATGGGAGGGCAAGGAGAAGTAAGGGAGTAAGAATGGCTCTGAAGTTTAATCGGCAATGTCCAGGGCATGCAAGGAACATGATTTTGGGTCCAGAGGTGTGGGTGAATAGTTAAATCATGAAGGTCATTTGTCTCACCCTGATTATGCCACTTTCAAATTCAAATTGGATTTTTGTTTCCAATTTTGCTTTCAACTTTTAGAAACAGGCTCATAGGCTGTAGGCTTACTGAGATAGATGTAGCCTTGTCTCCTGATCCTAATTGCTTTATATCTAAACTTAAGGTGCTTTTCAATTTGCTTTTGTTTCTCACCTCTTGGGCACTGATTGATTTAGTTTCATTTTGTATTTTTGCTAATAGGAATTGAATGGACTTGCTGATTTTCATTAGTTCTGTTTTGACTTGATAGTTTCATTTATCCCCTTGGACTGGGGTTTTTACTTAAAGATTTTGTTTAGCCTATGGTTTTGTCTCTTGGATCAAGACCACTCCCCAGATAATGAATTCAGAACTTTGGAGGAAAGCAGGTTAGGTCTCCAATTGCTTTCCAGTCTTCTTTTTGTTTTTGCTGTTACTTACATTTTGATTGCCTATTTAGAGTTTCCAAGTATGTCTTGTTGCTGGGGGTAGCACAATATTATGGAGGAAGATAACATTTTGCATGCATATGTAAACAGATGAGAAGTATGAAAAAGTTTGCTAACTTTATACTAAATCAATCTTGCAAAGACATTTATTTAGGACTAAAATGTAATAACAAAGAAAAGCTGCCATTGAGAGACTCAGGCAAATCTGGTAGTTCAAATCGAGCTATTCTTGTTTCAATGATTTTTTGTGAATAAAGGTTTACTAGGTCACCATAATGACGAAATGGTGAGAATCATTTTTTTTGTTTGTTTCAAGTGCATTCAGATTCTGAATTAGGGGATTCAAAGACTAATCTTTCTTCGCCTGATATCTCTCCTTCCCCCGCCCCTAATGGCACCTGTTCTCTTATATACATATGTATGTATGATGTCTTGCCTTTAATACAAATCATTTTATAGAGAGTTTAAATTTAGAAATCTATGACAATTACTTTAATGACATAACACATCGTATTTAACATATAATGAAAGGTGAAAAGTAATGATCTGTCAATATTATAGAGTATACACACATACTGTATATATATATGTTCATTTGTGGTGGGGTGAATCTCAATCCATAAACTCAGGTTGGCAAGGAATGTAAGTTTATATTCCATTACTCAACTTAATTTTTTCATTTTGAGCTTCTGGTCTGCTAGGAGTGAGCAGAAAATTCTTGATATTAGATATTCTTGAAGTTCTCTTCCCCTACCTGCCATTGACTTCCCTGGTGTTACTTCATATATCTAAGATCCTACCCAGTTTTAAGGTGTTGAGATGGTGGACACAGAATGGTCACTGGTCCACACATTTCCATTGAGGTGTTCAGAATCTTGGTGCCCATAGTTTCTCAGATCTGACTTTCCGCTGCTTGGTGCTGCTCTCAGGGCATGGAAATCTTTCCCTGGCTTATCTATGGTCCTGTCTTCTTAGAAATACATGATTGCTATCTCTGGGGTCTGGCCATCTCTTTTTGTTCCTGGGAATCCTACTCTCTTTTTCTTGTTTTCTTCCTTCCAACCTTGAGAAATCTTTTTCTGGTCTTAAAAGAAATCCATTTTTCTTCATATTTATGTTTTCTCAATGCTCTCTTCTTAGGCTTTTGGGAACTAAAGTTGGGTTCCTCGAAAACACATTCATGCCCTTTTCTGAGGCACTGAACATGGACAGGAATAGGAGTGGATGGAAAAGAGGTAGGTACAGAGGGCTATCTCAAATAAAATAATGACACCTCAAAGCATCATCTTGGTACAATTCTAGGATTTACATATTTCATTTTTAAAGAAATATTCCAGAACACTGTGCTGATGACCTTTCCTCAAGCTGCAGATTCTTCAAGTAACAACGAACCAACAAGTCTTCATCAACTCTGTGTCACTTATCAAATAGTCTATTTGGTAGAAGAGACACAAATTGTAAGATGTGCAAATTACCTTTCTATTATAAATTTCTAAGGACAATTAATTTTAGGTGGCTGGCAAATATACCATGAAAAGAAGTAAACTGTTAAGTAGTTATGTGAGGTCAAGTTTTTTTCCTCCTAATATGGCACTTAAAATCTTACCTTTTAAATATACTCCTTGATTAATGTGAATTAAACTGCAGCATGACAAATATTTTTCAAAACAAAGAATTTTCATGGAGGCAAATCAAATCAGAAGTAAATGGATGGGTGTGAAATCCTTTCATTGCTACAATAATAGGATAATTTATGTAATACCTCAAGCATCCAAATCTTTTAATGGATTTTTGAAATATAAAAGACTGAAAAAAAATCAGTTATGCCTGTCCCCTCCTTCACTGAGTGTTTATTTGAAAAACTCTTGCTCAGTTAATGTTCTCTTGAAAAATAATAGCAGCAGCTCTGTCTGGAATGGAGAAAAAATTTAATTCTTAGTGGTTTTCTTCTCAAAAATTTCTATAATAATTTTGGGGAAAATGTTTCCCTAGTGAAAAAGTTAAGATCCCTTTTTTTCTCCCAATATTCTGATAGCTTATGATGTTACATCTACTTTGAATTTTTAACAATACTTAAATCTGATCCTCAAACTTTCAGCAGATTTCATTTTTCTCTTTTAGATTAACCACTTCCCAGGCCCACGATCACCTCACCTCTGGATATTTATAGATCAGATCTTCTCAAACAGTCTGTGATGAAGGACAAGTTTCTATATATGAGCTTTCTATTCCTGTACTAATTTCTTCACCAACTAGAAACAAGCAGCTGGTAGACTGGCATTGGTGTGCGGGCCACACTTGGGGTGTTCTGAGGTCCTATTCTAGAGTCAACTATCTCTATCTCTCCTGTATGCCATTCTGGATACCTTCCTAAACTACTGTTTTCTGAAATGAAATCCCTACTCATCATCCCAGAGTTCAAGACTCTGTGACATCGGACAACATTGTGCTTTTGTCCTAGACACGTACCTCAGCCTTCTGGGGGTTCTTTCCCTTTGTTGGAAAGCAATTCCTTAGCACTCAGCCAGAAAGAAATCTTTGTCCACTACACTTAGTTACACTGATTTCCAGATTGCCTATAACATACCAAACCACAAACACTGATCTCTAGTTGCCTCATTTTTTCAGATGGACTACTTATTTTAACTAATGAGTAGGCAGGAAACATGAAATGTTTCCAGTTAATTAATGAGGAGGACAAGAAACAGGAAGAATCTAGAAATTCTTAACCTTGGGTTTTTAAGATTGCCTAAGTGAGAATCTTAAGGGAGAGTGTACCCCTGATGTGAAGAGGGGTGTGTGTGTGTGTGTGTGTGTGTGTGTGTGTGTGTGTGCATGCGCAGAGAAGAATGTTTATAGAGAAGTGTTTATGGATTAAAACTCGTGTATGATCTTTTCTTTTAATTGAAATTTTATTGAGAAAATTGTATACGCACATCTAGGTGTAAGCAGTAATGCAGAGAGATCCCATACAAGTCCCTTTATTCAGTTTCCCTGTGGTCATATCTTACAGAGCTATACTCCTATACTACAACCAGGATACCAGCATTGATTCAAACTGTCAATCTTATTCAGATTTCCCTAGTTTTATGTGTACTCAGTTTTCTGTATATGTGTATTTAGTTCTATGCAAGTTTATCAAATGGGTAGGTTTGTATACACAGCTAAGATACCGAACTGTTCTATCACCATAAGGACCTGTCCTGTTGCCTTTTAAAACCACCCTCATTCTGTCTACCCTTACCCTGCTTCCAAGCCCTGGCAACCGCTGGTCTGTTCATTTCTAAATTTTGTCATTTCAAAAATGTCACATAAATGGAAGCATACAGTATGTAACCTTTTAGCATTGACTTTGGCTTTTTTCACTCAGCATAAGTCTCTAGGATCTCTGATCCTAGTTGTTGCATATATCAATAGTTCCTTTTTATTGCTAAGTTATATTCCATGGTATGCATGCATTAGAGTTTATTTAACCGTTCACCTACTAATAGACCTCTTGGATGATTCCAGTTTTAGGCTATTACAAATAAAGTTGGTATAAAGATTCACGTACAGGTTTTTGCGTAAACATGAGTTTTATTTCTCTGGGATAAATGCCCAGGAGTACAATTGCTAGGTTATACGGCAGTTTCATATCTTATTTGATCCTTTAAACACATTATTTAAAATTGTTTTCTTAGTCTACATTTTTGTATTATGACACAAAGTCCAGTTTCTAAAGCAGTTATGGCTTTGATATTAATCCCTGAATAAGGTCTTCTTTATTTTATTAGTCTTTTTTCCTCTTTCAAAATAGTCTTAAAACTTAGATTTCATATTTTAAAGCAAGTCTATAAGCTCAATGGCATTTTATAAGAAACCGAGACACAGAGATGTTAAGTAACTTGGTCATATAAAGCATTAATAGCACGGTCTAAAGCAAATCCCAGGACTCTAAAGTAGAATTTTAAAAACTGTATGTGGTGATACATTAATGGGTCATGAAATCAACTTAGTCGGTCATGACCAGAATGTTTCTATGAAGAAAGAGACTTGACTAGAATACAAAATACCATAATGCATTGCACATAATAAAAGTATGTATTGTGCAATTTCTTTGTATATATATTGGGTGATTGTATGTGTATGTATGTGTGTGTATATGTGTGTGTGTGTGTGTGTGTGTGTGTGTGTGTGTGCGTGTATAAATAAATAAAGTTGGGTGATAGTTAAAAAATGCTAGAAAACATCCACTAAAAAAAACAGTCTGGAGGTTTCTCAAAAAATTAAAAATGGATATACCTTTTGATCTAGCAATTGCACTTCTGAGTATTTATTCAAAGAAAACCAAAACAATAATTTGTAAAGATTTATGTACCCCTATGTTCATGGCAGCACAATTTACAATAGCCAAGATATGGAAGCAACCTAAATGCTCATCAACAGACAACTAGATAAAGAAGTTATGGTTCATATATTCAATGGACTATTACTTAGCCATTAAAAAAATTAAATCATACCATTTGCAATGACATGGATGCACCTAGAGGTTATTATGCAGAGTGAAATAAGTTAGACAAAGATAAATATCATATAATTTCACTTATATGTGGAATCTAAGAAACAAAAAGAACCAATTAATCAAAAACATTCACAAATATAGAGGACTGTCTGGGGATGGTCAAAGGGTAGGGGTTGGTAGAATGGGGTGAAGGGTTAAAGAGATACAAATTAGTAGTTGATAGATTGTTAGGAGAATGGGGAGTATGGCATAGGAAATGTAGTTAGCATTAATGTAATGGCTAGGTGGAAAACCAGAGGAGAGAAAGAGCAATTAGGGGGATAGTTTTATAAACTATATAAATATCTAACCAATGTACTATACACTTAAAATAATAAAATAAAATTTTTTAAAAAGCTGGAAAAATACAGCTTACCTTGCATTAATGAATAACTTTTGGTAATACTGGTATTAAAGTAGGTTTAAAAGGACATATTCTCGCTTATCGAATAAGTAAGGAAAAAATGTTATTTGTCACTTTATAGAACTTTATTTTCCTTACTACTTGAGAAGGAACTCATACACAAACTCTTCCAGATTGTAGGGAAAAAAAGAATGCTATCCAACTCTTTTAATAAAATTAGCTTAACTTTGATAACAAATCACTACAAGGGCAGTATAAAAAGTTAGAAATTAGAGGACTTTCTCAAGATCACACATTTAGCAAAAACTGGAGCCAAGATTTGATTCCAAATTTTCTGAAACCCAATAATGTGCTTTCCCTGAAATCTTACCCTGATTCTCTGTGGGGTATTTTCAAAGTAGCATATGGTTGTTAGGTTGATTTTATTAGTAACTGCCTCTATATGCCAGAGCTTTCGTACAGAGATTATTTAAGCTGCAACAAAGAAGACTAGGGATGACAGACAAGCTGACTGCAAATACTGGAAACCTGTCATGTAGGAAAGGGAGAAGATGTTCCTATCTTATAGCACAAGGCAAAATTAAAGCCAAAGTTTGGCAATTAGAAGGAAGGAAACTTGTTCATCCCAGGGAAAACACCCTTTTCCAGCTGTCCAGGAATAAAAGAACTGCCTAAAGTGGGTTTGAGCTATCTAAATGAAGTATTTATTAACCTATCAGAAAACCACCTATTCTAGCTGCTAAAAACAAAAATTCTTCAATTAGACCAAATGTTCTCTAAAGGTCTTTTCAAATCAAGTTCCCAGGAATCTACTGCTAAATGACTTTCTCCTGTTAGTCATTTATCTTGGCAAATTCTGCCCACATACCACATTTCCTTGCAATCTGTTTAGAATTAAATAAATTATTTTTAATTGAAACCTTAACTACCACAATTTTATTTCAAGTTGACATAATTTATTAAAAACTGAGCATAAGGAATATGCATTTTTTTTTTTGTAGAATTTTGAATCAGGTCATAAATCAGTTAACTCACATTGTGGAATGGAATAGAATGAGACGAAATGTGAAGTTCAGTGTTATCAACGTGAAATAGATGACTCCTAAAGAAATATGTAGAAGCTGATATTACTCAATTGGAAACACCAACAGAGAGAGGGAAAATGATTTGTTCAAGGTCATGGAGCTAATAAGTGATCACATTGCTAATATATATGGTCACACAGCTAATGAATCTTGGGCCTGTTAATGCTCTTTGGTAATTCTTTGAATAAATATTAAACTTTCCACAGGAGAATATACATGAAGAGAATCTTTGAACTTCTAATGAGAGCATTTTCAAGAGGTTATGAGTCTAACTGTGAGTTATTTATTATTTACACAATGAAACTCTTTCCTACTTTGCTTACTAATATGTTGCTTAAAAAAAATAGAAGATGCTCCACATTTCTTTTCCTTAGGAAAAATGTAAGTTGCTTTATAGACAGACACATCTATTCTGAAAGCAAAACAGTAAATCATAAGAATTTACTTCATAATCTTACATTTCAAATCCCTCTACAAAAGATATTCAAGTTCTTGTCAAGTGTCATCAAAAAAAAATGTGAGTATAACTAAGATGTTAAAGCAATTCAGTCTCTATGTTTTTATACTGTGGTGTTGACTAGGCACCAATACTTATATTTCTTGTGTTCTTACATGATTTCCACTTTACCTTGTATTTGAAATCAAATTCCTGTCCTCTGCACGAGAGAAGATTGGATGTCAGGTCTATGTCTGACAAATGCTCATAACATCTCTGGGCCTATAATAATAGAAAGTTGGTTAGTTTCTGATTAGAAAATTCTAGAGATTTGATTTGAAAAGGTATGGGATGGAATTGGTAATATAAGAGTGAGAAGGATCACTGTACTTGATGGAAATGATCTAACACAGAGAGGGTTGACCAATTTATGGTGAGAACTATATTTTTTGCCTTGGACTTAATCTCTGCTGTTTGCTGGGGCCCTTTGAACATTTTGAATTGTGCACAAATAAAGAGGAAAATGACATGGAAGAGGAGCCAAACTGAAAATCAAGCCTCTGCTGCTGCTGTTTGAGCCTATCTTTCTAGTTAACTATTGCTGATGGTATAGCAGGTCTGGGCCTCTGTAGACTCCTTGTAACTCTACAGAGCATGTAGAAGAATTTTGTTCCTTGGGGTCTAAGTCTATAAGAGGTTAAAAAATCCTACATGCTGCCAGCAATCCCACAGAGCTATTTAGACAGAATCCAACTGACATAATTTAGCAAGAACTGAGTTTAAGAGATTAGTGCTGACAGGGCTGGCAGAAGCCTTTTGCTAAGTTTTCGGTAAGTGTTTATACCACAACTTTAAAGAGGAGAGCGAATGCTATGTGTTTGGATGGAGGAGTAGTTTGGCTCCTCTGCCCTCTGTGCCCCTCCAGGCAAAGCTCAAGTAGTAATTTCCATGTCACAGTCCTTAGAGGATGAATTTTGGTAATTAAAGATGGAGTGAAAGTAAATGCTCATGTTAAATTATTTGTCTTTACCCAGAAATTTTATATAATTTGATGAAGTTCCATTTAATTTTCAAACATTCTTGTTCATTTTTATATACTCTATTTTATTCTATTCATTTATTTAAATAAACTGTTTTTTTTTTTATTACAGATCTGCATGCAGTTGTAAGAACTAATACACAGAGAGATCCCCAGTTTTCATCAATGATAACATCTTGCAATACTACAGTATCATGACCAGGTTATTGACACTGACACTGTCAAGATATGGAACATTTCCATCATGACAAAGATTGCTCATGTTTCCTTTTTATAGCTACACCTACTTCCCTCCCATCTCATCCCTTTCTCAGCTCCTGGAAACCAGTAGTCTGTTCTCCATTTCTGTAATTTTGTTATTTTCAAGAATATTAGATAAATGGAATCATATATTATATAACATTTGGGACTGGCTTTTTCACTTTATAATTCTCTGGGGATTCATCAAATTTCACATATATCAATAGTTCATTAATTTTTATTGCATGATGCAACAGCATTACTAGTAAAAGCCAAGATGTGAAAGTAACCTAGATGCTTATCAATAGATAAATAGATAAATGTGATATATATTTATAACAGAATATTATTCAGCAATAAAAAATAATAAAATCTTACCATTTGCAACAACATGGATGGATCTAGAGGGTATTCTACTAAGTGAAATAAGTCAGACAAAGACAAATACCATATGATTTTATTTATGTGTAGAATCTAAAACAAAACAAAACAAAACAAAACAAGACAAATGAATATACAAAACAAAATAGAGACAGACCCATAGATATAGAGAAGAGAATGAGCTGATTGTTGACAAAGGGGAAGGGAAGGGAGATGGAAATTAAAATAATAAAATGGGCAATCACAGGCTAGATTACAGATGACCTTGAGTATGGACTTTATTCTGATAAAACGTGAGTTTTGAGCAAATAAGTAACATGGCTGCATTTAGATCATTACTCCTCTAAAAAAAAACAAAAACAAAATCTATAAAAAATGAAATGACAAAGGAAATTGAAAACTTTGTCAAAAAATAGACAACAATCAAGTGGAAAGAATACCTTGTGGTCAGGCAGAACATGGTAATTTTGAATGCTTGGGTGTATAGAAATGGCTTCTTAATTTCATCCTCAATGGCTACGCCATTGTTTCATATAAAAATTTTTATTGCATGATGTGGATGTACAATAGTTTGTTTAATCATTCACCTGTGGAAAGACATCTGAACTGACTCTAGGTTTTGGCTATCATGATTAAATCTGCTATGAACATTTATAGTCAAGATTTTGTATGAACAATTTGTGTCTTCTTTTTATTTTTCTAATTTGTCAGTTTTGCTATAGTTTTGTCAATTTTATTGATCTTTTCAAGCTCTTTGTTTTATTAATCTTGTCTATTGCTTTTCTGTTTTCAATTTCAGTGATTTCTGCTTTTTCCTTTATTATTTCCTTCTGCTTGCTTTGGGTTTATTTTGTCTTTTTTCTAGGTTCTTAAGGTGGGAACTTAGATGATTGATTTGAAACTTTTGTTCTTTTTAATGTTTTCACCTAATGCTATAAATTTCCCTTTCAGCACTGCTTTAGCTAAGTCCCATGAATTTTGATATATTGTATTTCTTTGAAGGTATTAAATAATCCCTTAAGACTTCCTCTTTTACCCATTATTTAGAAATGTGTTGTTTAGTTTCCAAGTGAAAATTTTCTTGGAGAATTTATCATTTTTTTTATTCTTGATTTCTAGATTGATTTCATTGTGGTCAAAGAATATATTCAAATTTTAAATTTGCTCAGGTTTTTTTATGGTCCAGAATTTGGTCTATGTTAACATATATTCTGTGGGCACTTGAAAATATTGTGTACTCTGCTGTTATTGGGTAGAGTGTTCTATAAATGTTCATTAAATTGTGTTGGAGGATGATGCTGAGTTCTTCTATATCTTTGCTGATTTTCTATCTAGTTGTTCTATTAATTGTTGAGAGGGGATGTGAAAGTCTACTACTCTAATTGTACATTATCTATTTCTCCATTAGTTCTCTCAGTTTTTGCTTCACATATTTTTGATATTTTTTGTTTGGTGCATACACATTTACAATTTTAATGTCTTCTTGGTGGATTGAACTCTTTTATCATTATATTGTGTCCCTGTCTTTAGTAATTTTCTTTGCTGTGATGTTCACTTTTTCTGATACTAATAATGCATTTCTTCTTTCCTTGATTAATGTTTGTATAAAACATATTTTCCCAAATTTTTTTACTCTCAACCTGCCTATATTGTTATGTTTGAGGTAAGTTTCAGGTAGACAGCACATAGTTGAGTCATGTGTTATAATCCAGTCTTCCAATTTCTGTCTTTTAATTGTTATATTTAGATTATTTACATTTAATGTAATTATTGATATGTTAGGATTTGTCATTTTATTTTGTTTTCTGCTTTATTTTCCCCTCCTTCCTGTGGGTTATTTGAACATAGTATAGATTCCATTTTGACTTATCTATAGTATTTTTGAGTGGATCTCTTTGAAAAGTCTCTTTAGTAGTTGCTCTTGGTATTTTATTTTTATACACAGAACTGTCACAGTTTATTGGTATCATAATTTTACTAGTTCTAGTAAAATATAGAAACAGATATAGAATCACACCAGTATAATTTTTGCTTCTACTTCAAACATAATTTAAAAAATTGAGAAGAAAAGCTTGTTTGTTCATATTTTTGTTTACTATGTTCTTTTTTTCTTCCTGATATTTCAAGGTTTCTTTTAAAAACTAATTTCCTTTCTCTTTGAAAAATTTCCTTTAGCTTTTCTTAAAGGGTGGGACTGATAACAAATCCTCTTAATTTTCCTTCATTTCTTTATTCAAGAATGTCTTGATTTCTTCTTCATTATTGAAGGAAATTTTCCTGGGTATAAGATTCTAGGTTGACAGTTCCTCTCTTTTAGCAATTGAAAATGCTGTATTACTTTCTTTTGGCCTCCATAATTTCTGATGAGAAATCTGCTGTCATTCTAATAGTTTCTTCCCAATAGGTGAAAAGTGATTTTTTTCCTAGCTGCTTTCAAAATGTTTTCTGTTTTTAGTTTTTAGAAGTTAAATTATGATAATCTTGGCTTTTTTTTTGGCTTAGTCTACTCACTCTAAAGGTTATGTCTCCTGTGAAATTTATACAGTTTTCACCTGTTATTTCTTTGAGTACTTTTTAAGGCTTGCCTCCTTTCTCCTCTTATTCCAAGACTGGTTACAGAAAGAATAGGGAGAAGTATATCTAGTCTATCTTCCTGAAAGTGAGTCCATTCTTTTATGTTTTCTAAGCAATGTTACATACATAACTGTTTTATAAATTTGTTATAAATATCATATTATAAATTCTTGGAGGCTTAAATCTTTTTTTCCCCTGATAACCTTTACTCATGGTTATTTGTTTCCTTAGGTTGGCTGATACTGCTAGGAGTTACAATGAAGCTGTTTATCACCTTAGAGGATTTTCTGTGGCACCTTCATCCAGTCTGCAATTAAATTTAGTCTCAGGTTTAGATCATCCTCGTTGACTCTGTCTCTCGGTTTGGTCTCCTGATTGCAGCACTAATATAGGTATCTTTACTTAGGATATCTCTGCCTTTTTTCTCCCATGATTCTAAGTGTGTGTGTATGTGTGTGTGTGTATACATGTGCATGTGGATCAGTGCTCAGGTTTTAGTTCATGGGTTCTTTTTAGAGGTTTGTAACTCCTTATAGAGTTTCTTTGCTTCCTATGAGCCTAGAAATTAAATAAAATTATGTTTTATGAAATCCACTTATTTTGTAGAAGAAGAGTCGTACTACTAGAAGCTGAAACTATTTCTCTGCCCATTTTTTCAAACATTAAAAAAGTACACACACACTGAATCTATTACATCCATTGAGAACATCTTGCAACATTAGAGCTGCTTTTTTCAAACTGTAGTCTGTAGAAATTTAGTATCATGTGTCAGAAATAGTAATAGGTGTTCTTCAAAAAAATTTCATGGGATAAAAATTGGGAAAATCATGTACACTATATCTACTGCTCTTAGGAATATATAGTATGTATTATCATGTTAAAGGGTCTGAGAATTTGTGCAGTAAAAAAGTATCACAACGAACTAAGCCAATAATGTAACTGCAATAAGAAGAACCTACCAGTGATTGTGACTTCACTGTGTTCATAAAATGGACAAACTGACCTTGAATATCAGAGATTCATCTATGCCCTGTTTTATTTTCTTAAATATACTGGCTCAAAGTGAAAAAAGCACTCAATCTGGTTCCAAAAGACTGGTTTTAAGGGCCAGCTGAAGGATCATGGGTCCCCATTTTAGCCTCTCTGAGATTCAGTTTTCCCTCTCTAAAACAGCAGTGATTCTATTTATTCTGTCTACATTATAAACCTCCTGTGTGGATCCAGAGTGATAATAAATAGGAAACTGTGCTGTATACTGCAAAAGCTTGGCAAATGGCAGGTGTTATAACAGGTGAATAATAAGTTTTGTGATTGAGGTTACCTGCAGTTTACAGAATAGTAGGTTGAAACAATAACTAGAGATGCACACGCTGAGGCTATGAAGAAAAAAACATTTTTGGATATAACGAAGTTTAAATATTTGATCCCAGACCTTGTCCTGCCTTCCCTCTCCTGTTGTTTTTTTATATAAGAAAGAAAAGCAGAGAAAACTAATTTAAAAAAAAAGTCATGGGGCTTTCTAGGTAAATAAAGGTTAAAGAAAAGATGGGCCAATTTAAGTTAAGATACACTCATATGCCAAAGTTTACTTTCAGTCAAAAATCTTAGTCTTATAAAACTTAAAAAAAAATGAAAACTGATGACCTAGAATTGAAAATTTGTGTATCTTCCTACTTAGTTTCATAAGTTATTCAGTTCTAATTCCTTTGTGAATTCATAAGATCTTTCCCCAATGAACTAATGAATTATATTCTTCTAAGTGGATTCCTTTAAAAATGTATTTTTTCTGTGTATAGCTTATTAAATTCTTGTTAATATCTATGATTTTACCATATTAATGAAAGTGTCAAGTGTATGCTCTTGAAATGTAGAGGAAAAGTTACAAGATTATTTAAACATTCAATAATCTGTCTTGCAAAAGCGCAATGATATTATTTCTTATGAAAATAATGAATAATACAAATCTACTCTATCAAGCTGTTAGGAACTTTGCTTGGTGGTCAAGGAAACATTTAAAATCTTCATAATTGTCACTGTTGTCTGACATTCTTTTCATTTTAAGAAAGAGAACTAAAGCCAAATAGAGAACCTAGCCTAAAAGGACTGAGTCAGAGACTAGAAAATTTCACATTGATGTGATTTGAAATGATAGTTGAAAATCTCTCATTAATAGGGCTATAGGATAAAAGCCCAAGTATACTTTGCACTGTGTAATGCAGCTCACCATCTCTGCAGTATAGGATATAAAGCATCAGGGTGTTTGATCTAGAAGAGTCATGCTACAAAATAGCTAAGAAACATTTTTCCTCTGCCTCAAATATCCCATTTTATCTCTTTGCCTGTGTAATTCTCAGTTAACCTTCTAGATCTTGCCTTAGATGTCACCTACAATAGAAAGCAGTTCTAGACCCTGTGGTTGACTTAGGTCCCCCTCTCTGTGCTCCTAAGTCACCTTGTCACTATATAGAGCACTTACACAGTGCTATTTAATTTCTCTGTTTACTTATTCCCTCAATTGCCACCCAACACAACCAGTACAATCCAGTAGTCACATATGGCTATCAAGCACTCAAAATATGGCAAGCACTACTGAGAAATAGAACTTTAAAATTTATTTCATTTTATTTTTATTTATTTAAATTAAGGTTATAAAAACATATAAATTCTGTATGTAAATTATAAATAAATACCTTATTTGAATTGTTTATTAAAATGATTATTATTAAATTGTTTATTAAACTTAAATAGCCTCATGGTAGCTTTTGGCTGGCATATTAAACAACACAGTAATAAGACTGTAAGCTTCTTAAGAGCAGGGATTATATCTTATTTACCTTTATATTTCCAGTACCAGAGGACAGAATTCAGAACTTTTTATGCACTCAGGAAAACTTGTCGACAACTGAATGTCAGTGCTCTATTCTATTACACTATCACATTTTGTTTGAGAGCTGACTCAAAAGCCAACTTAAATTCTGGCCCCCTTATTTAATATTTATGTCATGGGAGACAATCTCTCTGTGCCTCAGTTTCATCTTTAAAATGAGGTATCAATAGTACCTATATAATAGGGTGTAATGAGCACTAAATAAACATATTTATTGATTAATTAATGTAATAAGTACATTCATGCTGAGTACAATGTTTAGCAGGTAGTAATTCTACTGTAGATGAGCTATCATATTGATTTTGTAGTGTTATCTTTTATTGAGAGAATGAATGAGAGAAAGAGAAAGAAGAAAATGAGGGGAAAATACTACTTTGGTAGAAAGTATTGAATTTTGTGTAAAATCATTTAAACTAAACACTTCAGGGATCTTTATGCATACATTATTCTATCTGAGATTCTTTACCATCAAAAGGGCTACTGCTCTGATGTGCCCCATATGGACGGATTACAGTGCATGGTTGAGAAACAATGAGCACAATAAACAATGGCAATAAAATGTAGTAATTTTAGGATGCAAATGGAGTGACAGCTTTTAAGATACTGACCTTACTATCTTTTATAATACAAATTAAATTTACTGCAATTCTAGCAAAAAGCATCTTATAAAGACTGTCAGTAAGGATGCTGACAGGAGGGACTTACATTGCTGTCACTCTGAGCCAGCATGGCTGGCAACCAGGCTGGGTATCTCTTGTGCAATGACAAAATAAATCATATTTTTCTTCCCTGATTTGACACCTTTTTCGATACACAGTTGATGAGTGAAATTAAAAAATGTCTTAACCCTGAAAACAATTTCCTTCTTTATATTCAGATTGTTATTTTGATTTATTGATATGTCTATCTCCATTCAGGGAAGGAGAATCAGATGGTGGCTCTTGGCTTTGGATAACTCAGGCCATGCTCTCCCCATTTTGGGGAAAGCTTTGGGTATTACTATTCATTTTTCTTAGGCTAAGAAAACTAAACCTCAGAGGGATGCTATGTACCCAAGCCACATGGTTCAACGTAAATAACAGAATTGGAAGTAGAGCCTACATTTTGTAACTTCTAGTTCAATAAGTTTCCAACAAGTTTTCAGTTTAGAAAACACTGGAAGAAAACAGAGAAGGAACAGAAAGAAATATTCATAAGCAGGCTTACTTATTTCAATGGATTTTAGCCTTTTGTTAGTCATAAATGAAATCTGATGTAAGCTACTAATCCTCTCCTCAGAAGAATGCAGATAAAAAATTTTTGCTGAGAACTGTGGGTAACAATAAGCCCTTGAAATTTACTGATGGACCCATATTTAAAAATGACTAGTGCAGAAAGAGTCTAGTTTCATTTTAGGGAATTATAAATAATGCCTCAAATACTCTGCACACATAGTAATTGATGTTCTGAAACATCTGCTGGAAAAGGGCACACTCTCATGGAATGAGGATAGAATCTGAACAGGTTTTATCATTCTCTATTATCGAAAACAGTAATTGTAGATTGTGTTAATTCTCCTGCTTTCATATTTGATGTGTTCATGACAAGTTATGAAGTTAGAATGTAATGCCCTTTTTTATTTAATATGGAATCATAACATGTTCCTCCCTTTCAATAACCATTGAAGTTAGGTAATGTTATCAATTATTACCAAGGTGTTATATTTCAAGGTATCTGCTTCCTAGGAATTAAAACAGTCTAATCCTAAGACATAAGGGTGGAAGATAAGTTAGCTATTCTGTGCTTTAAAATTTGTATAATTATATTAGAAATAAAAGATAAGAAAATACTTGATATGCTTTTAATAATGCTGGTATTTTACAAATTTAAATAAGTTGCTAAAAGAAATAAAGAAATTATATTAGGTAACCAGAGATCTCTTTAAGCATGGGTATTAATGTTAAACACATGATCCACTAACTCCCAATTGCTGGTGAGGACAGTACAAATATTTAAAGAGATATTAAAAAGATTTTATTTCTGGTTTAAGTCTTAATTTTTATTTTTCATTGGGATAATGTGAAACCACTTCTCAGAACAGTAATTTTAAATTGTGTAACTGATGACTAAAAGAGACATAGTGAAATAATGGTAAAGAAATATGTTTACAATACATCTTTAGGAAAAACAGTTAGCCACATATTTGCTTATTTCGTTTCCTCCAAAATATACAGAAAATAGCTCCGGAACTATTTGGAGAAAACTTATCTTATCTATCATTGTAGGTTCTTTCTAGACATTTTAAATAAAAACCATTTAAATAGTAGTGTGAGAGTCTTCTGAAGAATCTCATTTCCATTAATAAGCTCAGACTATCTTTCCTTGCAGGACGAGCTATTTTCATGCTGAAGCAGAAAATCTGAACATTCAGTTCTCACACAAGTACGTTCCTGTAGCACTATAGTGCAGCACTAACAGTGCCTTTCCCTAGGGATGGAATCTATAACTAGAGTTGTCCATTATCTCTTTAGAAGGCCAGACTCTGGCTGACCCTAATCATGGTCTAACACTCTTTATATAGCTTGCTTTGATCATAAGCAAACAATTTCTAAGTATATTCACAAAATAGATGTACTCACATGTGAAAATATTTGGAAGGGCTTTAATGTAGTGGTTTTATTACCGAAAAAGAATAGGGGAAAACCATGTCATTTTACCTGTTTTTCTCAGTGTTTAATATAGTCAGTGCAATGACCAGATTAGTACAAGATCACTTTATTGAGAGCTTTTTATATGGTACACCCTCTGTTTGATGCTGAGTATATCAAGATTAATAAGTCTAAACATTTGCTCTCAGGAACTTCACAGATGAAGAGTAAGCCTGATTCATAAGGACATGACTTTTAATACAATATAGTCAATACTTTGAGAAATGTGTGCACAGAGTATAGGAAATATAAGAAGGTATAGAGAGCAGCCTGGAGAGAGGAATAGTCAGATAACGAAAAGGATGCAGTAGGGTGTGTGAGGGTGTTACAAACACATGAGCCAGCAGGAGCAAAAACATGGGGCTAGAAACAGCACAGTATCTTTGAGACTTGCTGGAATAAAAAGGAGCTATGTGGCTAGAGAGACAGGCAGGGTCCATATCCCATTCCAAAGAGGATCTCACATACCATACTAACTAAGACATCTGAATTTTATTCATGTCTTCATTAGCTTGTAAGAAAGAAACATATGGGAGAGGTCTATGATAGAATTAGAAATTTGGAGGTTATTAACATAAAGGAAGAAACTGTAAAATGAGTGTGACCACTCAAGGAGGGTCTGTAAAAGAGAAGGCTGAAGAGAGCAACCTGGAGAATCCTAAAAAGGATAAGAAAGGTCAAGGAGTAGGAGTACAATAGAGCAGCATTATGTCACAGAAGCTGTGAAGACCACAGGAAAAGTTCAGTGAGATTAAAAATAGAAATTGTATCTAACCACTAGGAGACATTCTATTCTGCTGAGTTGTCTTTCAACCAGAGGAGGGACGTCTTCTTCTGAGACTGAAAAGGAAGCAATAGATATTACAGAAACTTTATAAAGCATTAAAGTAATGTATATTTTGAATAGATAACACTATTCCATGGTTCAAAATTTGAAAGATAATAAAAAGTAACAGACTAAAAAATGTTTTCCTTATCCCTGCTTCTCATTTATTACCTTCTTAGACAAATTATTGAACATCTACAATAAGCAGGTACTGTTTCCAGGGCTGGAGATACAACAGTGAACAAAACAGGGGAAGTTCCTGCAGTTCCTACTGACACGGCATGTCTATTCTCGTGTGTGTGTGTGTGTGTGTGTGTGTGTGTGTGTGTGTGTGTGTGTGTGT
>PVKZ01004846.1:0-67983 GCA_004027375.1 Macroglossus sobrinus
TCCAGGTTCTTGATGTCTCAAACAAAGAATTGAGCAAGACACCGATATACAGTAGAAAAGAAAAGTTTTATTAGAAGGGAAAGTACACTTTCAGAAGTGGAAGCGGGCCTGAGCAAGAGAAGCATGGCTCAAAAGGCCTGGTAACAAAGCCTTTGGGGTTTTTAATCCCTATTCTCTGTGGGTGGTTACTTTTCTTAGAAGAGTGGGCTTCCTTGATTGACAACTAAATTGACAGGACTCAGTGAGTCATCATTTTGCTTTCTGTGCATGTTTGTCCCCAGAATTCATTCTGTTATAATGATATTAATGAACTTCTGGGCATATTCATCATATTATAATGATGGTATAATGAGGCTCAGGTGAGTTGAAGGTCATTGGGGTCTTTATTGAGCAGGTACAAGTGACTGGTTTAAACTGGTACCTAATTCTCTGCCTACTGGTTTCTTTGTGTGAGTTAAAAAATGCCTTCTGGCTTGCTTAAATGTGGACAGATAAGGGTGGACCCCTTCTAAGATAGGAAGATCTTGGTATCTTTGCAGGCAGACCTGAAACCCCCTAACTAATTTCTAAGAGCCATGAACCCCCTTATAATTAGTATGAATGGTTGTGCTGGCTGGAAAATTACTGTTTGGCTATTGCCCATGGGAACATAGGCTATCACCCATAGGAACATAACATTCTAACAATAAGCTTTCTGCTTCTCTACCCCCTCTTGCATACCCGACCTCTGGGTTGAAAGGTAGTGAATAGAAGAAACATAGACCTTTGTGTTCAGACAGAATGAAGAATGGGATTTGGGACTTAGAAACTCTGTACCTCTACATTTTGGGGCTGCTTAATTTGGGGTCTGCGTACCCCTGGCAGACCCAGCTGTCTGAATAAAGAGCGTGTTTCTTATAACTCACTGTGTTCTGGTAGTTCGTGTGTCTTTCGGGGGCTGGCGGCTACAACAGGTGAGGGACAGGAAGTGTCTTTTTTGTATCTGCTTCCTAATGAGAATGGCCTTAGTCCCTGCCTACAGGAGTTTCATGGAGCTCTTTTCTTTTCTGCCTCAGTCAGGTTGAGGTCTTGTGTTTCCTGCTGAAGTGCCACCTCAGTCCCTAGACAAGGAAAAGAAGATACAAACTTATTATTTAAGTCATATATCTATTAATTTCTATTATTGATTGTCTATTAAGTAAAAGAAAACAGACTTGGTTAATATATTAAATAGTAGAAAAAAGACCTTTGGCCTAAGGTCCCCTCCACCCTCAGACTTTAAGGGCCCTGCCTGGCTTAACACCATTTCTGCTTTACATGGGCTGATGACCCTTATCAATAGCCAGAGGATCTGAATTGCCAGGGCAATTATTAGGATTTGAGGGAGAGGGCCTTTTTCCAAGGAAAGGAGAGAAGAATGCTTAACTAGGTTTACTAAAAAGATTAACTCTGCAAGAGATGTCCTATTTCATTTCCTGCTAAAAGATCAAGAATTTTACAAGTGATGTCTCATCTCATGACTATTATTCATCTCCAGCATGATCACGTAACCGATACCACTTTGCATGATTCTATTACAACAGCCTTCTTGTCTTTCCATATTTACTCTTGTTTCTCCAATCTATTTTCTACAAAGGAGACAGAGAAATTTTTTTAAAAATATATAAATATGATCATGTCTTCCTGCAGCCTAAAACCTTGTTAATAGCTTTCCATTGCACTTTGCACAAAGTGAAAACTCCCTGCATTGACTATAATGTTTTGCACAATCTGATTTACTCATTTCTCCTTGCTGTAGTCATACAATCTTCCTTTGAGTTTCTAGAAATGGGAAGATTTTTCTCCTGCTGCAAGGCGTTTGCCCATGCTCTTTCTACTTTCTGGAATACTCACCTGTGCTGCCCATTGTGTGGCTGATTGCTTGTCATCGCTCAAGTTTTAGCCAAATATGCTTCTCTTGTCTATTATTTCTATTGTTCTCCATAACCACACCTTAGAACATTTTTTCCTCCTTAGAATACTTTCACAGTAGTGATAATATACTAGATCACCTGTTTATTGTCTGTCATTTCAACTTAACTGTTAGCTCCTGAGAAAAAGTGCTGTATCTGTTTTATTTATTAATGTACTCTTTAGCACCTAACATAGTAACTGACACATTATAATGCTAAAATAAATGTTAAATGAATGAAAACTTGAAACAAGTGCTCTATAATGTTATTGTTAAGAAAGAGGACTGTGGGGCCAGACTTTTCTAAGTTCATATTCTTTTCTAGGTGTATGATGTGAGGTCATAAAAAATTAACTTTTCTCCCACCTTCTAAGTTCTTCTAGCTTGTCTAATAATCAAGTTAACAAAGACAGATTAACAGGAGAAAATGTCCACAGTTTATTATATGAATGTACTTTCGCAGGTCCATAAGAATATGACCCAGAATGTAAAAGTGAAAATTCTCCCGTTACTGGGAAGTGAAATCTCCAGGTACGGGTCCCCAGTAGAAACAGTAAATTAGTCACAGGGAGGTGGTATCACCAGGCGCCAGCCTCAAGGAGAAACAGCATTCCAAAGTACAGATAATGAAGTTGTCCGCTAGCCCCGTTTGCTCTGAGAGTCCCCCGAATACATTTATCTTTGTACAAGACTTTAACTGCTCACTTCTGCTTTCTGTAATCTGCTTGCTTGCTTATTCAAGTTCGTAGTTGAAGGCTTTATAAGCTGCCTCCTCTGGAAGCTCGGGGCTGATCTCCTCTTACCTGGTGTGGTAGAGAGTCAGTTGTTGGCCAGCTAATAAAGGCTCTTAATTATCTTTGATTTGGCTCTGTGGGTCCCTGTTTTTACTGGCGCCATAACAAGAACACAGGGGAGGCTGAGGCTTATGTGCTATGCTGGATGAAGGAGAAGGGGAGCAGGGTCTGGGATTCCAGAGGGAAAGTTGGTGATTCACAGGTAGGAGGAAGAGCAAATATATGGTAAACAAATTCTTGCTAGGCCATCCAGAAACAATGGGACATAGAAGGAAATAGGCTTTGCTAGATTTCTTCCAGTCCCATTAAGTATGTGCTAATTCACACATGGTAAGATGAATAAGATAAAGTGAATATGCTAAGGTGCCTTCAGGAATCAATTCCTTTAGGGAGAGGGTCAAAAGTTCTTTGAGTCTTTTGTTTCTTAATTACCGTACGGGCTTAAAATCAATATCCCAAAAGGCAAATTTTGGGGTGCAAAACTTTGATCCTCTTCAGTGAGTTGGTCAAGTCATTATTTTCTTTGTGTTCAGGTTCTTCACCTGTAAGGTGAGGGTCATAATAGTATCAGCCTCATAGGATGGTTTTCAGGAAAAAAATATTTAAGTGGATTAATATATGTATACATGCTTGGCACATTGCAAGCATTATGTGTTAGCTATTCTTAGAGGAGAAGGGAGAGATGTGAAACATTGTCAGTGTGGACCTGCTTGGGCAGGGATGTGATCCTGGCCAGCCATGGTCATGACGGGCCTGAGTAAGCATGACAAGTATAGACCTGGGAGCTGTGCCCTGGGCAGGGAAAGGACAGGGGACAGTAGCTAAATAAGAGAGACAGCCTAGGAAATGGGGGCAATCAGTACTCTGTCTGAAAGACAGACTCTAGGAAAGGTATTATCAAATGGAGACGCCATCAAAGACAATGCAGCTCTTGCCTAATTTGCCTGAGGTTTATTGGGGGCTTCCTGTCACTAGCAGAAACCAAACTGCTCCTGATTTTGGCAAGGATTCATAAAATTGATATTTCAGAATTTGTTTTTCTCAATGAAAAAAACTTGGTTAACAATCATAAGAGAGGAGTAATGTGCATGCTTGCAGACAAGTGGTTTGCAAATTTCACTTATAGCTTTTTCTTTGGTTCAATCTGGTTTTTCCTAGCTAATGGCATTGTGACTCACTTGCTTTTTTCTGCCCTTTTCCTTCCACCTTTGTCTGCCTGTTCCCTTAACCATTAAGCCTTAGGACATAAGGTTCCAGCCAGTCAAATCCTTTAAGAATGAAGCCTCAGGTCTATCAACCAGAAGGATCATAACTTTCAGTTAAACTAAGGATAACATCTTGGCTTTAGGTGTGTTTCAACTGCAGGCCGTTGAGGTGGAACAGGTCTGTGGAACAACTCCATGACCATGTGACCAGACAGTATGGCACCATGGCTGGTTCCAGAACCAGAATTGATAATCAATTACCTTAGGCTCATCCAATCAGTAGCACCCACAACCCCCAACTCCCTTAGTTTTTATGACTAAAGATTTTTCCCCTATAAAATCTATCCCCTCAAGACACTCAGGGAGCCAGGTGTTTGAGAACAATGGCGTGCCTGTACCTTCTGGACTCGCAACTCTAAATAAACCTTACTTTCTTTGCTGCCAAACCTGGATGTATCTCATTGACTTAAACGCGTGCAGGCAGATGGATTTCTTTGCTCCAGTAACAGTTGCTTCTAATTCTCATGTTACTGACTGCTACCAAATACCCCAGGCCGACAAGATTAGAGCTCCTGTCATCCTTTTCCATTTAATTTTAATTTACATGAAATAATGTTCTTCCTGCTCCATTTCTTTCAATTCATTTTGTCTCCTCCCCTGTTCATTTTTTCTTATCACTTCAAAGTTACTCCTTTCTGCAATGTCATCTTCTTTTGCTGTAATGCGCTTCACATTCATGTCTAACAAATGCAATTATTTTCGTTTCAGGTTTGTGTCCCCTACAGTCACACTTCTTAGCTATGGAATTAAACTTAGAAAAAAATAATAAGCTGACTATATAATAAAGACTATTTCATTTCTGTTAATAATCATTTTGGCTAAATTTTTTTTATTTTGAAAACTTTTATTTTGAATTTAATTAGAAATTTAGGGAGCACTGGAGAACTAATGAATGACACCCCCCCCACCAGCCCCCACCTCCGACACACAACACTCTTTTCTGCCTTCTCTTTCCCTTCTTCTCTTTCATTGTTTCCTTTTCCATGCCTTTACAATATATCTATAACATGAAATTTACAAAAAAAATGTTATGGCTACTGGTTTGTACATTTTCTATACCTTGGGTTTACTAACAGGTTTACAGTGTTTTTGTTTGTTTGTTTATTTGTTTTAAATAAAAACATTTGTTGTGACATGAGACTCAGAACTGGAGAATAGCTTTACCATAAAACCATTTCCTCTACTTGACATAAATTTACAATGCATAACCTTAGGGATGGGCCTTTAATTTCTTTTTCAGCTCAACAGTATGCGTTTATAAGCTGCAACTTTTAGAGACTGAATACTGTCCTGGATAAATCATAAACTTGCTCTAATTTGGTAATTCTTTATGCTTTTATGTTCTTGCACTAGAACTACACATTTTATCATAATTTATTGCCTTCATAATTTTTTTGCTTTGGAATATGGAGATACCAAGTGCTCTGATTTCTTCTTTCTGGTAAATTCCGGTCAATTTCACTTCCCATTTCACCTCTTAACTTCTTACCAAAGGTCACATTTCTAATATTATGTATTGAAAGTTCTTACTGAGATACTTTTGCTAATCCATTTTTCCCTCCAAGAGATGATTTTTAAAATTTAATTTTATTATTAGTTTCAAGTATACAGTACACTGGTTAGACATTTATATAGTTTATAAAATGATCCTTCTAATTGCTCTTTCTCTCCTCTGGCTCTCCATCTAGTCTTTGTATTAATGCTAACTGTATTCCCTATGCTGTGCTCCCCATCCCTATGACCAGCTATCAACTACTAAAACCCTTCACCCCATTCTTCCAGCCCCCCAACCCTCCTCCCTTCTGGCCATCCCCAGATTGTTCTCTATATTTGTTTATTGCATCCATTTTAGAAAAGGAACTAATTATTCCTTATTTAATGAGTTGATTTATGTAAAAATGCACAAGTGGTAGTGAGAAGATCATTTTCTTCAACCAACGCTATTTTCAAAAGGGATTTAAATGGAACTTAAAGAAATACTCATGAATATGGTTGCTTTTATAGCTAATGCTGATTTCTTTTACTACTGATATTCATGAGTGTCTTACCTGGCAGGTGCTCAGTAAATGTTTCTTTTTGCAATCCTGACTTCTGTTATGGTTCTTGAAAGGTTTACACAGTGTTTAGATATATAAGTATATACATAGTTATGGATCTCATGTTTTCTAAGGTGATATCATAGCTGGTGACCTGGATAATTGTGAATTGTGTTGGCGTGGCCCCAAAAGACTAGAGTTTCATCAACATATTTCTCCCTACTGCATAAAGACCCATTTATGTGCCCTGGCTTGCAATCCTTCCTTCAATTACAAAGCTTTGCTTCTTTTTTTTCAGGGCACATGCCTTGCTGCACTGTAGGATGTTTTGTAACAATTATAAATTTACTTCTGAATTTTTTGCATTATAGATTCTACTTCAGTGCCCTAAAACTGGCTGCAATTAGGGAAAAAACTCTGTACATTTTGTGTATGCCACCCATTCTGGTGTGAAGGCTTAGAAGAAAACAATTTTACCCTGTTGTCAACTTTGTTGACTCTCATCGCTACTGTGAAAGGGAATCACAGCAAAGCAAAAATACTCTCAAAATTTGAGCAGAAAGAGGACTCTAGAGAGAAACCTGGCATGGAAGCAGCAAGGATCACTGCCTCCATCGAGTCATTGATTCTTTCATTCAAAATCTTTAAGCAATCATTTATTAATTGTCTGTTATCAATCAAGGTTCTTTCCAGTACCTTTTTCCTTTCATATCTGCTTTCATTTTTTTGTTTTTCTGTAAAGACCTTTTATCCTACAGTTTAAGCAATATTTTGTTGGATTTGAGCCACATTGTTAGATGATAAACCCTTATAGTTAGAATGGATTTTAGTGGTTGCTAACAAAGTGGGTTAAGATGCCAGGTGGGTCATCAGTAGGAGTCTAGTTGTCACAACCATGGGAAGTTACCTGCAACAGCCTTCCTTTTGGATATTCCAGTTGGTTGGTGTTCAATTGAATATTGACACGTAATTTTGTAATACTCAAAGGCATGCTGCATCTGGACTTGATGTTCTACCTGGTTATTTACAGCTTCATTGCAACTTGAGATGTCTACTTTACTCTCAATTCCATGATTCTATGATTCTGAGAACAAATCTCCAAAATTGCTGTCAACTTCTAGTTATATTATTGATAGAAACTTTGAGACCTGAAGCAGGCTGCTAATGTATTTGTTAACTATAGGCCAGTTAACATTTCAGAATAATATACATCATCTAACAAGTATATCATAATTAGATGTAAAGTATCTTTACTATTTTCTGGTATGGGAGTTTTCAGCATGTATCAAAGCTTCCAGATGACTCATACTAGTATATTTTGTTGATGCTTACAGAGTAGCCCAGGTTAATCTTCAGGACTGTATAGGACTGGGACCAACATGAAGTACTCACTTCTTTGGTAATGAGGGAATGATTTAAGAAACATTGTTTCTGAACAAAGCTACTTCTAACATTAAAACACACTGCCAATTCTCTAATGCTTTCCCCCTCAATATTCTCTTGCAGAAAATATCGAGTTATCTGCTTCAACTCTGCTTTTATTTGCTATGGCCAACCACGGTGCTCTCTTCATTCGTTTGAGTGGGATACATGCTGACATATATGTGAGTATAAAATGAAAAGCTGAAAAAAATAAAATAAAATGAAAAACTGAATCCAAAGGTAATCTAGATTTGGTCCACAGTCCCATACTTCTGATGGTGGCAGGACCCTGAGTTCACCAGAATATAAATTCCAGTGAGGTTTAGACTTTTTAAAACTTTAACATGCATATGGATCACCTGGAGACCTTGTAAAAATGCAAATTCTAATATAATATGCCTGGGATGGGGTCTGAGATTCTGCATTGCTACAAGTCCAGCACCTGAACCAGACCTAGAGAAGCAGAACACTCTAAAAAAATATATAGGTCTTAAGTGTTATGAGTTCTAGATAAAATCAATATTCTTAGATTTCCATGTAGAGGAATTGAATCCAAAAAGAAGAGCTTGCCACTGACATTCTCATGTTAAGTGGACCCACATAAAATTGTCAACCCAGAATTCTGGAGTACTGAACTCTTCAGTATGAAGAGTACTGAACTTGAACAGGGCCCAAAATTATTTTATAGTTTCTAAAGTCCTATGGAATTGTTGTGCAGAGACAGCTTGGATGGATGGAGAAAGCAGAATATCTGGATTCAGAAGGATTGATTTTGAGCCTAGCTTCGCCTCTGCTTGGTTTCAAGAACTTGAAAGTCCTATGTCCTTTACTATTACTGCTAGTTCGTACACAAAGAAAAAGAAACAGAAAGAAACAGTTTCTTTTTCCTTGTGTACGAACTGGCAATAGTAGTAAAATGTAATTTTATAGGTTTGCTTTGATATCACATATGAGAATATATATGTATTTTCTAAATGTCAGGTGCTATGTAAAAATTAATTGAGGGCTTGTAACCTAGTGATGATGATTTACACCTACATCAGAACACATGTGTTAACCTAAGACCCTTTCATTGTTTATTAGCAGCAAACATTCTCACCAAAAACACGGTATTTCACTCTTTCTCCTGGTGTCATTTGTATACAGTCATTGGCCGTAATTCTAGAGTAAAACAACAACAACAATAACAACAACAACAACAACAACATAACCGTATTTTTCCCTTAGAACACTTGTATTGTCCTTTCCAACCCAATCTGTTTTGAAGAAGGGAAAGTGATGGGCAGCATGTATTGGAGCTGGTATAGTACTCTGCTTGAGAGAACTAATTAGTGTTCTGTGGCAGTTGTGGATGGTATCCTGAGTTACCCACAACTTCGTAGAATTGCTTAATCAACACAGGGATCCACTTGGTCTGAGGAGAACATGCCGTCTTTATCATCTAGGGAAAAAGTTGGCCTGCAGGCAGCGTTCATTTTAATTGATTTCTTGATGAGCATTGATTTTATAAAATTAAATTTTAGACAAAATGCCCGATGGCATCTGTCAGTGATAACTGACAGACATTAAAAGTTTAGTGAACACTCAGGAATTCTTTATTAGCAGGCATTTATTGAATACCCCCTAGATGAGAATAATAATGTTTGCATTTATAACTTGCAAGTCATTTCTACAAATTTTATTTATGACACAATTTTCATTGAGTCTATTCAGTTTTATGATATAAAAACTCTTCTTATGTGGGGCTTTGATTCATCATTATACATGTTGCAGACCACAGCACAATTTCCATTTCAGGAAGATATAATATATCTTTGAGGAAAGAAGTCAAGAGGGAGGGAATGAAGAAGGGAGGGAGAGAGGGAAAAGGAAGGAAGGAAGGAAGGATGGAAGGAAGGAAGAAAGGAAGGAAGGAAGGAAAGAAGGAAGGAAGGAAGGAAGGAAGGAAGGAAGGAAGGAAGGAAGGAAGGAAGAATAGTAAACACAGAAGTGTTGTTTTTGTTTAGTTTTGTTTTTCCAGAAAACTCACTGTGAGTTAATGTCCAAGAAAAGAAATGGTTTTGAACAACTAAATAAGAGACAATATAAGGCCTTTTGAGTTCACATCTCAATTTGTTAAAATGTACATCTTTGCAGGAACTAGAAAGCTCATTAACTGCTTTGGTGTGTGTTTAGTTTAATTTAGGACCAATTTCTGCTTTTCATGCCTATTGTTTCTCTTCTGTAATTGGTATACTCTAAGGATATGTCATTAAAGTTTAAGTTATACTAAGCATTGAAGGTGTTTCTTTGAAAATAGTATTTTGAACAAGGTAGATGACACTTTCCAAGGACATCATATTTTGAGGGTCTTCCCATTGCTGAGAAGGCCCTGCGTAAAGCTGTTAGATTTGTCATCTTGCCACACAGACATATTGGTTGACCAGGTGCCACCTGGGCGAGGCTCCGTTCATTTCAGGCTGCTTCTACAGAGTGTGCTCTGGCCACCATCTGAGTGTGCTCAGACCACCGTGGAGGTTGCCTTTATTGAAAGACAGTTCAAAATAAGTAGAGAAAAGCCAGTATGAATATCTAAAAGTTCTGAACTAGGGGATATTTGGAGAAAACTCGACTTGATTTTTCAGTAATATCTGGGACGTAATGTAGCTAGTATGACTAGTAAATATGCATCTACACATGTGGAAGTTAGAAATAAATAATAAAATAAAGCACTCTGCTATTAACTGGCTAATAAACAGAACTTTTCTAAATGTTTGATGCTTATATTCAACCATTTATATATAATATAATTTATGTTTAATCACATCCAAAGTCTTCCCAAGGAGAGTCCCACAGAAATTACTCTAATGAATACATAAACATCTCTTGTATTGAGCATATTAATTGCTTATATGCAAATGATTTTAAGTACTTGAACAGTTTGACTTAAGATGGATAAACATCTCTGTAATCTTGTGTGTGATATTCATTTGCTTGGCAAACCCTTTTATGATGGATTATATAAAAGCAAACTTAATCAACTGAATACAAATTATCCTGAGTCTGGAAAAACAAATTAATGAGGTTTTGTGATCTTGTTCCAGACCTCTCCACCACCTGATTCAATAGGGACAGTAATATACCATAAGTTGATATGAATGACTCAGAGTTTTACATTAACTTTTAGATTACATTAACCTTATATTTCTTTACTAATTTTTAAATCAATCCTTAAATAATTTTGAAAAATAGAATTTGCATTAATATTCTGGAACTAGACATCAGGAAGCTCAGTTTATCTATGTGAATGACAGCACCTTTGTTTTCTTGGCATTTACATGAATGGATCCTGTCTTTACTGTCCAAAGACATCCTTGAGGATATTTTTCTAAGATATCACCCATCTTTTTTAGGTGTCAATGCTTAAGAATGAAAAAATAGAATTGTAATATTTCAGATGGCGCAGAACCTTTAAGATAGCCTATAAAAATACTGTTTGATACACAAATCATTATTTTCAGAAAGTCTTTTGTTTGTAAAATTTTTCTAGTGCAATGAAAGGAGTTTTCTATAGGTGGAGCCAGGCACATGAACCTAAATTCATTGTAGCCACACATGTATGCACTCATAACAATAAGATGATAAAAATAATTTATTGTTAATTAATTAATATTAATAATTAATTTGAACCACACACATGTGAGTTCCTATACTTGAGAAAAAGGACTCCAATTCTGATCATAGGGTCACCAGTTAATGCAAAACAAAGAGAAAAGGAGGTCTTTTCAGAGTCCATCTGAAAATTTTCAATAACCCATCTAAAACTTTTCTTAATCAGAATTCTGTTTTCTGTTTGTGCATATCCACAGATATGTGACCTACTGGATTCTAGATTTGAGAAAACCTTCCTATGGGTATATTTTCCAGAATTTATCTTTATTTCAGAAAGTTCAACCTATTGGCATGTTTCCTGAAATACATTCTGCATAATACAAGTCAAACAAAATATTTGTAAGTAGGCCTTGCATTTTTTTTCAAGTAATTTATGAGAATTCTGGGTAGATTTATGCATTCATTTATTACTTACTATATGGTGGATCCAATCAATACAAGATACTATAGATATAATGCTGGGCAAAATGGACATGATCGTGGCCTCATGAGACTTATGGTCTAGTAAAGAAAACAGACATTCATTGCTATAGTCTGAATGTTTGTGTTTACTCCAAAATTTGTATGTTGAAATCCTAATATTCAATGTGATGCTATTAGGAGGTTTTAGGTCATGAGAGGAAAACCCACATGAATGGGGTTAGTATTCTTACAAAAGAGACCCCACAGAGATTCCATAGCCCTTTCTGACTACACAGTGAATGGGCACCAGCTATGAACAGAATTTGATCTGGTACTTTGAACTTGGACTTTCAGCCTTCAGAACTGTGAGAAATAAATTTCTGTTATTTATAAGCTGCCTACCCTATTTTATTAGAGTAGGCCAAATGAACTAAGACATTAATCAACTAATTATAGTACTATATAATATCTGAGATAATTGTAATAAATAAAAATCATAGGATGTTATGGTAGACTATTCTAGGAGATCTATAGCTTTGTAATATTTGGGGACTAGAGAAGGGTTCCCAGGAAAAGAGGAAAGCTATGCAGGAATGGAGCAGCATCTATAAGTATCTACATGATATTTGAGAAGTTTAAGGAAGGTCCTTATAGCAGAGGCACACACAAGGAGGTTGGGGAGGTAAGTAGAAGTTAGAATGAACAAAATATCATTGATTTTTTAAAGACCATTTTGTACAAAAGTAAGAGGTTTTTGTATGTAGAATTAATAGAATTTGATGTTAGAGAGTACATATAAGATTAAAGAGAGAGAGAGAGGGAGAGAGAGAGAGAGAGAGAGAGAGAGAGAGAGAGAGAGAGAGAGAGAGAAAGAGAGAGAGATCAAGCTTTTTGACTTGTACTGCTAGGCAAAGACTTGCATACTTGAAGAGTCATTTGAGGAATGTTGGATTTGGGGCTCTAACCCATAGTTCAGCTTTGACATGTGAAGGCTTAGATGTCTTTGGTATGGTGAAGAAGCAAATGGGGGTGGACCTCAGAGAGAAATTAAACAATGCTCAACAGATTCTATTGCTCGTGACTTCTCAGAACCTTTAATAAGTTTAAATATGTACGTGTGGGAATTTGGACTCTCTAAGACAAGGTTGTGGTTTCTTGCATTTTTTCAAACCTGGACCTCTTTTTTGAATGGAGAAAAATCACAGGCCTAGCATTCTGTAGAATATATTTGGTAATTGCTGGTCTATCAGCACATTTTTAATTATTATTCTCTGCTGCTCGATATCAGTAACTTGTGATTTTATTTAATAAAACATACTTTGGGCACATGATGACCAGTGTACTTGTAAGCTGTTAGAATGAGATGGAGAGGATTCAGGGCAGGAAATTTAGTCTATGGCCATGCTACCCTGAACAAGCCCAATCCCATCTGATCTCAGAAGCTAAGCAGGGTCGAGCCTGGTTAGTACTTGGATGGGAGACCACCTAGGAAGACCAAGTTCTATAGGTGTAAAAAATAAAAAATAAGGGATTGTAAGCTGACAAGGTTTTTTTGCAATCTGTGAGGTCAACCAAGGGTTGCCTTGACTTAAAAAAAAAGATAGGAAATTTGTGATATTTCAGAATTCCTCAGTGAGCATTGGTAATGGCCTGTGAGTGCCCAGCAGGAGCAGAACTGAACGTTACATATGGAGCTGGAACACTCTCTGTCTTCCAAGCCACTACTGGGTACCATACTCAGATACAATGATTAGTAATACCTGTGTCCTGAAGTTCTTGCCATTCTACACAAGTTGTTGGTCCTCTCTCAGGGTTAACTATCCTAGGGTTGAATCCTATCTTGAAAATTTTGCATATGTCTCCCTTGGGTTGGTCTATACCACATTTTCAAAGTTATTGCCTAGAAGCTCAAATTAATTGATGATTAGGGGCTTAGAAATTAGATAAATAGAATCACATAAATCATAATACTGCTCCTTAGTACTAGCATTTATGACATCATATTATATGCAACATTCTACAACTGGCTTTTCCATTCAACTAGAAATTGATTAATCTAGCTACATATAAATCTATCTGTTTTTGAAACTACTGTATAATATTCTATATTATGAATATATCAATATATTTAGTCTAAATATATTTAGACTAAATATATTTAGTCTTTCAACTATATTCAGCTAGATTAAAAAACAACAGCAACCATGCACTAGGTAGTTTTAGTAAAAGATATAGGAAGAGGAAGACCAGGTACAAGTATTGAATGATTGTGTCTGCTCTTTGCCCAGAAAATTATATGAACTATAAAAAGTGTAACTTATTCATATTTATTACCTTCTCTTCATACTTATTTTGAGGAATAAATGACCAGCTAAAAAAATTTTCTAAAAAAAATTTGTGCAAAATTTATTTCTAATATCAAATTCTTCATGACATTTTTCTTAGTCTTCTAAAAAATATGATCTTTCACTTTTTTAATGCTTCCTCTCTACCCCATTAAATCTCTTGGCACCTCGTTATTTGCAATAGTTCATTAAGGCATACATCTACCTTTGTGTCCCCAGGCTTTCTTTGCTTATAGGACTCTACACATATTTTTGGTTTGAATTTTGAATTAAACTAGATTACCTATTCAATTCTGATTATTGGGTGACCAACGTGTTTTTAGCTTCATTTGTATCATTATACTTCACAGAACTTCTCTTTTTTAAATCATGAGTTGAGTGGTTAATAATGATTTAAACACTTCCAGAAATAGATCTATTTGTTATCCATACCTCCTAATGCCCTAACCACCTTATTCTACCATTGTCTACATGAAGTACAGCTGTGGAATGATTGCTTAATAGTTGAATATCTTGAACACAATTTACCAATTGTTGTAAAGTAAAAAAAAAAAAAAAAGAAATTACATGAGCCATAGTTTTCATTATGAAATAATTATAGAAATGAGGTTCAACCTGTGTTACAATAAAATGTTAATAAGACTCTTAAGAAGACAATTAAAGAAACATGTTTACTGTAAAGATAACTAAATTTAAATTTATTAATTTTCAATTTGGCAAAAAAAAAGAATTATTTGGGTAATTTAAGTCTAACATTGTTAGGTAGATATTTGATTTTCTCTAGGAAAACTTTATTACTATGAAGTTTCCACAGGATCTCCTTGTGGCAAAAGTAAAACAGTTAGAGAGATATTTAGTATGTGTTCATTTCTTTCTACCATTGTATAATTAACAGCAATTTAAATAACTTTTCATTTAGAAGAGTTTAAATCTGCTACCTAAGATTTTTGCTGTGTGAGTGAAGACCATAGTCAAAGAATACTAACATTGCTCAGAGTTTAGAAATTCCTAGGTGGAGACCCAAGTGAAAAGTCAAAGTAGCTGCCAAGAATTAATAAGCTATAATAGGATGTGAGGAATCACTCTTCCATATTTCATACTCCTGAATTTACTGACTCTACACAATTATGGAAAATGTCAATTTCCTGTCACTTTACATGGCAAGTCTAGCATCAGCCAAGCGCATTGAACTATGAACTCTGCCTCCATCAATTTCACTGTTGGTATCGTAGAACTTACCATTCTGGGTGGAAATGCTACTGAGCTGTTCTTCTGAAATGTCAAAGATATTGATTTGAGCTCTTGCATTTTATGACAGTAAATTCCTTGACAGGACATCTGAGCTCTAGCTTGTCTATTTATACAGGGAAACTGGAACTTACCCATGTTGTGTGTTTGTTTTTAGCTTCCTAAGGCAGAATTCCAGAATCAGCGGCCATTTTGTTGGAATTGCTAATGTGATAGCCTCAAATTATACAATATGTTCTGATATACACCAGTACCTATGACTTGGGTGACAAATCATCAGTAGGAAGTAACATTAATATAGAAGCCAGAGGAAAGGGGAGAAGGCTGCAGCATGTACGGAGTATGCTTTAGGTTATAGGAACCCAGGCTCTTCTGAGTTTTAATCTAACATGTTCCGGGCTTCTTCTTTCAGTCTCCTTTTGTTACCACAAGCAAGTGGACTGCAGGAATTCTTTTATATAAAACTACCAGTACTGAATTCTGGGTATCTTGGTCACACTGTGTGTATTCTTGGCTATTGCTTCTGCTGCTAATTGCAGCAACTGTTTGGATAATTGCAGTTATCTTTATATGATTCCTTCAATGATTACAAAAATTATTATGTGAATGTAATTTTGAGAGAATTATATTTAGACAGTTTTATATTATCATTTTTTGATGCATAGCTGTGCAAATCTAGGACTTCATAAATGTCACTTAATGCCATGGTTTGCAAGTCGGTGAGAAGGTCTAGCCTTTTAGATGGACTAAAAGAAAATACAAAATTTTACATTTGTGGAAAATATAGTGTCTGTGAAGTACCTCCTTGGGAGGCTGATCTTTTCTGAGAAGAAAAAAAATAGTTAACTTTTTATTCTTCTCTGCTTACAATGGACATTAATACTCACTCATTTCTTTCTCAAGCCTTTCTCAAGATGGAGACACCATCTGTTTCACATGCCTTGGGGCGAGAAAGTAGTGAAGAAGAGTTGCAGCTTTTTGTTATCTCAGTGATATGAAACATCAGTTTTCTGGAATAAACTATAAGTTCAAAGAAAATAGAATTTCCTAGCATGTCTATTTTGGAAGTTCTGTGAGTGCCCATTGAAGAAGGCTGTGAATTGCTTCTGTTGGTATGACTGGCATAAGTTCTCAAAGCTGTTGGCAGCCTGCAATTATTTTTACTGAATTTTGAACAAATTATTGACATTATGCACTAACTTTCATGTTAATGCAAAAATAAAATAAATAAATGAATACAAATTTTCAAATAAAATCTTATACTTAAAAGTTAAATTTCAAAAAGATCTATATTTATTGTAATTCAGTGGCCATTTGATTGTAGCAGGGTGATGTACTAAGATTCAGTTGCAAACAAGTTTTAAAATATGAGATGACTTTCTGAGAAGTTCACATACTTGGCTGGATTGGGCTAACATTGTGTTATTAATTAATCCCTCTGAATAGATTGCATTTGATTAATGCTTTTACTCTATAATAAGTTTATTCTGAATTACATTGCAAATTGTGCATTACCGGATTGTTTTTCTGATTTAGCTAGTTGTATCTCTATATACTGCAAAATTGTTTGTATTCTAGTAAAATTAACCTGATTTATCATATAAGCCAGGATCTCAGATGGTAACACTTATTTATTATAATGTTTTAATGCTGAATTCCACCTTTTGATTAAAGGCTTATGTAGTCTAGTAAAATGTAGTTTAGTTTAAATTCCAATTAACCTTTCGCTTCCTCTGTACTATTTAAGTGCACAGTTACTATTACACCTTGATAATAAAGTGCAATTTTATCCTTTAATTCTTCTTTGAAACCAACTATATTTATTAAACTAGTTTAAGGTTCCTAATTCCAGCTATGCTGCTGGAATGACTAAACTAATCATTGTAAAATAAAATAAATGGTTCCATTTACAAAATTCTTAAACTTTACTTTCTTATAATATTTCTGGAAATGTGAATAACTTATTTTTAATAAAAGTGAATATGAGGCACGTTTTTGCAAACTTGGATGAGCTTCATATGAATCTAGCTTTGGTCAATACCACCAATTATAAAATACTTAATAGTACCTTATATTCAGTTTAGCAAGGCACTTGAAGCCCTTGTGGTATAAATTTGAATAGCATTTTCTGACTTTGAAGAACACAAGGTTAGACAAGCACATGAAGAGTTAGCATATCATGCAATATGTTCTGATGGAGTAGTATGTTTGAAGTAGAGAGCAACACCAATAATGGATCGTCTGATGTGGGACCGCAAGGGAAGACTTTCCAGGAGATGTAGATCTAAGTGAGAGTATATCAGGCAGATGAAAGGACGGTGGATGAAATTCCAGGTCAAGAGGGTTGTGTAAGCAAAGGCACAGATCAATGACAGTATTGTTAGTCAGACTCCAAAACCACAGTGAAATTCTGAAAGATCATTCTTAAATAAGGGGGCAAACATATTCAGATGTATTCATTTTATTTGTTGTCACTTGCTGTGTTGAATGCTCAATGAAAGAAGTATTTGAATTAAAGTAGGTTCTCATAAATCTCTATTGATTTAAATACATAGCATGCATCAATTAATATCAGACAAGTCTCTGGAATTATGGAAAGGTGTGCGCTTACTTATGTAACAAGGCACGTATATTTTGAACTAAGGTATTTGGAGATATTTTCCATGATTGTATTATATGGATTCAGGGATATCTTCTTACACTACTGTTATTAGGATATAAGAAAATGTAGAAAAGAAACCTCTTTGAAAAAGAGTACTCTCTTCACATATATAGGGATAGCAACACTTCTTTCTATGCCAGGAAGCTTTCTTTTCTGCTCAGCTCTTTCTATACCCACCTCCATGAGAAAAGATTATTCAATGAGTCATATTTTACAAATGGGCATCAGTGTGTCCAAACTCAGGTAGTTATTTTCTACATAACTGGGCAGAATGGTGGATTCAGGTCAATTCTTGATATTTCTTGACTTTCATTATCCTTTATTCTTACCACCTTTATGAATATAGGAGAGAGAGTAATTGAGCCAGAGACTGTTCTGTAAACCCAGTTGACTCTTTTGATTTCATTTTTACAATGCAGCATGTAGATCCATATAGATTCCCACTAGCTGAATTAAGAACAATTTGGCTGTTGGAGGATATTCAGAGAAGTTTATTTTTTTCCTCTGTGAGTATGACTTTTCACAAGAGAACACAAGCTCACAAAACACAGGCATGCTTGTGCCTTCTCAACACATAATGTGGAAGAAAAGGAAGCATTTCCTAATAAATATAAAAGTAGAAGATTCTATTTGTCACCTTTTTAGGCAGTGTATCATGCAGGCTGATGGCAGAGAATAGGAATGCTGTTGTTTTAACAGCTTGAGATTGCTTCCCAAGGAAACTGAAAGAGAGAGATGGCACTGTTGCCATTGGTCTTAACAGGTACAACAAACTCATCCTATTATCTTAGGCAGCCCCAAAGACAGTGGCATTTGCTTCGGAGTAGGAGAGTCAATTCCAAAAATGTTATCTCCTACCTAGACACAAGGTTTGGCTTCATTGGGTAGACATCAAGGGCTAAGATATTTGCTATAGTTCAGCTCTTACAATGAAATCCTGGATTGAATCATCGGGCCCTAATCTTGTTAAAGGAGGCAATATGAGGAAATGTTAAGAACATGGGCCCCAGATTCGAATCCTGAGGTTTGCCACACATTAGTGATTTGACTCAGTTTTGTTTTGACTCTGTTAGACTCAATTTTTTCTTATGAAAAATAGAGATAATAATGGAACTTTTCTTATAAGTTTGCTTTGAGATCAAATTAGTTAATGTGTGTAAAATGCTTAGAATTAGTCTTGACTCATAGTAGGTGATTAAAAATTTATTTGTTATTATCATTACTGATTTGTTAACAAAACTATACTTTGGTTCTTAGGTTTTACTCCTAGTGTGTGTAATTCTCTTGGGAATGGCTTGGAAAGGATCGGTGATTGACAGGGCAAGATTTAGGAGTTTCTGGGTCTCTGAAAATAACATCTATCTCAATTGAGTAACTTCTAATTAAATTACTAACTAAAAAGAACAAGTTATTTCTATTAGTTAGCAAACTGGATGCTACCTCTATCAGCTATGGATTTTAGCATAATGTCTTATATACAGTCAATGCACAATAGGTATACCTAGAATGAAAAAGTGAATCCTAGAATCCTGCCGTTTATGGGGAAGTGAGCAATGATATAGAAAGTTAAGGGATTAGCCAAAGGTCACACAATTAGGTGAATATTAGAAGCTCCCTTTTCTGGTGAATTTCAGTTCATTGCTTTAAAAATTGTTTCCACTACTTTTTTGAATTGTTTTGTATTACCTTAAAACTACAACTCTTCTTAAGGGTTCAGGCTCCTGGAACTAAGAAGTCCAAAGACAGCTTTGAGATACTGAGTATTGTGTGTAATCAAATTCTACATTGGATGTCAGAAATCAGAAGCAAGAAGCAGCTCTTCTGAATAAAGTATCCATTTAAACAACAGAGCTAGTTCCTGGCATATTGTAGCTATAAGTCTGTGTGTCTTCCTGATTTATCTTGATTTCTGGGTGTTTGAAGAGTTGTTATGAAATTGTAGGAAAGGCTAGCCAGAGCACAGAGAGATTTTGTTGTGATTACAGCACTCATTGACTGAACCCTTCAGTAGGATTTTCTCAAAAAAAAATATCACTGCAAATTGACCTAATTTTTAAGAAAATATTTCTAAAATATCATTAGAAAAAGACATTAGGCTTACTCATAATCAAATGTGTATTTGTTATAAAAATATATTTTATAAAGTCAAAGAATTTTTGGGAACTTAATTTGTCTTAATTTTAAAAATACCTATTTTTCAGGCTCAAACAATACCCACATATTTTCAAGAGTTACAGGATTTAAATCACCCATAGAAATACTTTGTCCTTTTTAAAAATGTCACAGTAAAACCATTTAAATTGAATATCTAGAATAAGAACTGGTTTTTTTTTTCATCAAAGAATGAAAATTTCAGCAAGGTTTCAGAAATCTTTCTGTTGCAACTCTTGAAACATCACTGTATTAAATTATATTTTAATAAGATTTAATTTTGAAATAGAATCCCTGTTGTGTATAATACTATTATGTAAACTCCTGGAGAGTAATGGCATTGTTTATTCACTCAACCAATACTTTGTGAGTACCTAATATTGCCAGATTAGTATATGGAGACAGAAAAAACACGGATAAATCTTAGATTCTGCCCTCTGTCACTATGGTGAGATAGGCAAGGGAATAAATTGATAAATCTAAGGCAGTGTGATTAGCATAATAGTAGAGCTAAGTGCAAAGTTCTATGGAAGCATAAAGTTTCTGAAGAGAAAATATTTTTTATACCACAGAATGTAGAATTAGCACTATGTAGAAATGTTTGCTAAATTGGATATACTGTGTTTTCTGTGGTGATTATCTTAAGTATTTTGAAGCTAATACTGTATCTTTAAATTTTTGTTTTCAAATGATTCTGGTACCTACACAAGGCAGATCTAATACCATCCTTTAAAGGTACTCAGAAAGAGACTTTAGAAGAATGAGACAGAGTTTGGAGAGAAATGAATTGCATTCTAAGGTTCCTCTTGTGGAGTTCACTTAGCACAGGTGGCAGAGTGTGAAAGGCTTGGCATTTGTATCCCGGCTCCCTGGGATCAAGTTTCAGCTCTGCTAGTTACTGACTTTGTGCCCATAGACACAATTTATCAATACATTCTTGCTTCCTTTTCTTCATTTGAACAAATGGGGATGAAAATAACTCCTACCTTTATAAGGTTGTGATAAAAAAATAAATGAGTTTATTCTTATAAAATAGAGGAGCTTCTGACAAATAAGGGCTCAAAAGTGATGATGATGATGATGATGATGATGATGATTATCAAAACAAGTATTAAGATTTTGACACAACATTCTTCATGGCTATTTTATATTGAAAACTGAACAGAACAACTAAATGCCATGTCATCTGCCTCCATGTCTTTACCTTTCAGACTAACTGTGAAGGTCTGGTTGGAACTGGGTCACTTGCAGGAGTGGGGCTCACTGAAATGCCTCGTATGTGGGAAAGGACTGGGTTGTATTATTACTAAATTTTTTCATGATGATAAACCATTAGATAAAGATTTCAGAAGTAGCAGGCAAGAGCCGAACTTAAACATACAGGTCATTGGACATATTTCTAACAGCTTCCTAGATTGGAGTGGACTGTGAAAGGGTCTATTTTCTCCTTTGAATTTGGATTAGGACCTTAATCAAAAATACAATTAATATGGAGTATACTTGTTATGATCCAGATGAAGAGATGGAGATACAAGAATTATAAACTGGATTTTTATATCTTTATGGAATAGATATTAGTAATCTACATGTAATGGATTTCATCTGAATATATGTGAGAAAAAAATAAGGGTGCTAACATTGGAGAGACTCATATGATGTGGCCTCGTACAAGAAAAGTATTATGAATGTTTATATTCTATAGAGATTGAATCTATCAGTTACTAACAACATATTTTGCTTAATTTCTCTGACATTGTTTCTTTGTCTGTAAAATGGGTGCAATATTTCTTACTTCCAAGGTTATTATGAAGAATAAATATACCAAAGTATGCAATACAGGATATGATTAATTGCAGTTAAATATCAGATCTTTTCCTCAGTCTGAGAATTCTAATTTGCTATTGGTAACTGGGAAAAAAGCTGCTCTAAGAGAGTATAATTGGATTGTGACTGGAAGGGGCTCCCTCCTTATGACTTTAAACCATGCTTTCTGTAGTTTTGAATCTGACAGGCTAATCTCTCACCTTCTGCCAAATAAACAATAAAATTCTCCATTTCTTGACTCATGCTTCATTCTAGAAAATATTAGGGAAAAGAGTGTGCAGTTCCAGCATTCTCTCATAGTGAATCTCCCAGTACAGCATAAATTATTTTCTTTTATATGTAGTTTTTTAAAATTGTAAATATTAAATCATTGAATTTGATTTTCAATGAGGAGGGAGATAAAAAGAAAATGGAAACAAATAGGTGCATACCAAGAAGGGGAGAAGAACTTGATCATCTCTGAATTGCAGGCTCTGCTGATGCAGACAGATGGTGGCTGCTGATGTGCTCTGTGTTACGCAGACTCTGGCAGGCTGCCAGCCACGATCCACCTTAATATTTAATAGGCATTTGTACTGAGACATCACATTAGTATGAAAAATATTAATTGCTTATAACATTTAATCTTTTAAAAAAAATTTAGCAGGCTGTTAGTTATAAAATACTGTTGTTTGCCTAGATAAAATTTTACTCTTCAGCTCTTAAATTTTTCTGAAATAATTTTTCTGTGAAAAGTTAGTAATAAATACTTTGTATTTGCATCGTATCTCTCTCTGAAGGGGTGAAATTCCTGACCAGAAACTCACTGAGACCTGGGAAGGATTCCAAGCTCTTCTGTAAGCCACTCAGCAATTCTAGAAATCCTGCTCCTTTCAGTGAATCTGAGCTATGGGGAAACTGTCTCCTTTATGTACTATCAACTTCTTGAAATTCTGCTCAGTTATTTATCTCTTGTGACACATTTCAAATCCTGAACGTTCATCACTTCTCTGGTTCTAGCACAATTATTGAATTTTTTTTCATGTTTTTGTTAACATTTTATTTAAAAATCCATTTTAGTTTGGAGATAATTATGCAAAATATCTTCACAAAAGCACTAAATACAACAATTTCTAGTAACTTCTGAGGATTACAGCAGAAGTGATAGCTGATGGTAAACAGAGAGAAAAACCTATATTAATAGAGAATTCTTATATAATGTGATTCTTTTCTGACTATTTATAATATAGTCTATGTTCATATTCTATAGAGAATATGAACATACTGTCTTCCATGCTTTTAATGTTTCTTCTTTCACTGCAATGAAGGCTTATTCTTTTGTTGTCTGTTCAAAAGTTACTTCCTCTGAGAAAATTTTTCCTACGTGATCATAGGCTCAATTTGTCATTATTTACTCCAGCCTAAATGATTCCTCAAATCTAGTTTGCTTATCCATGGCACTTTAATTATATACATATTTATTGCTCCATACTATGAAGAGAGATCATCTGCCTTATTGTTTTGAATCTTTATTATCTAACACGGTGCTGAACACATAGAAAGTATTCAGAAATGTTTTTAGAATGAATGATTTCTATAAATTACCAAAAGATTCTATAAATTTAAAACTGCAACAAATGTCTTCTTTTAAATAGGCACCTCTCTGCTTCTACCAAATCAGCATCATGTCCTTTGTTAATTTTTAAAATGAGCATTTGAAGAAAAAATAACAAAAAGGAAATAACCTATAATCTTAAATAAAATTAGATAACAAATAATTAAGGAGCAATGTTAACTTTCTAAAGTGAATTTGTTTTAAGTGAAAAATTGTAGGTATTTAAACAGAAAAGAAAATGCTTGCTTATGAAAAACATGGTGGTTCCGTTTCTGGAAACTTCTACAGATAAGATAAATATAATTCTTTGTAATTTCATCACTAAAGCAATATAGTCACTTGTTTGCTCTTTATGTTAAATTCAACTTTTTATTTTTTTAATCTCATTTTGTCTGCTTGTATTTTATAGCACACAGTCCAATCTTTAAGAGAATGGGAGTGTAACTTCCTTTTTCTTCTTCCTTACTTTGTGGAAACTTGAGGCCATTTTTCAGCAAAACAGTTCATCAGATTGCTATAGGCCACAGAGCAAGTAAGTTGTAAGGGAAAAAGTTCATGTCTCTTACTTCTCTGGGACTCCATGCTACTCTATGAAGATTAAAATGTTCTATCCTTAGAACACATATTTCATAATTATCTGTAAGAGTGCAGAGTTCCTAAGGTAGTATAACCCTCCATAAAGAAATAAAGATCTATATAAATAATAGAACCTTAATACAACATCTACAGAATGAAGAGTTTTAAAAAAGCATCCTGCCCTCCCGTTAATTCTATTTCTGAGAATCTCTCTTAAGAAGAGTGCAAAGATTTATGATGGAGAACTCCACATCATTATTTATCATAGTAAAAAAATGAAAACTATTAAATATTCAACAATATAGACTGGGTAGATAAATTATAGTATATGATAAAATATAAAACAAAAATTCAAGTGTTGGAAGATTTTTATAAAGACATTGGCAAATGACTGTAATATAATACATAAAGACATAAACAAATTGATATATGAAGCATGATTTAAATTTTTAGCAAAAAGTATACACATACATGAACATACATAAATATTAGAATAAAAAGTAAAAAATAAATTAAGAACTGTATTTTTTAATTTTTCAGTATCCTATAATAAACATATATTGCTGCAAAATTTTATAAAAAGAAAAATTGAAAGGTACACCTTATAAGTTAAGAGAAATCTGTTGACATTTTAATGTAGGAAGTTACTTTTCAGGGTAGATAAAGTACATGATAGAGCATTGATATAAATGATATCTTGCTGCTTGGTGTACTGGCAAATGCAACTGCATCTCATTTGATGATCATGGACTGTGCATCAGAGTAATTTGGGTGGAGAAAAGCTTCTAAAGAATATTACTGGCTGGGACTCATCTCAGTTCTATTATATAAGTACATCTAGAAATGTCAATGTAGAATCCAGTGTATATATTTTTGTAAAGTATTCTCCAGGTAATTATGATACATATCACTAGTTATACTCTGCTGCTTTAGGTTAGAAATAAAGAGACCAAATCTTGAATCAAGCTTAAAAAGAAAAGGTGAAGACAGATGAATAGGACACATTTAACTTCTGGTGAAAAGGATAATTGGAGTGCTCAGAGTTCTCTGAAGAGGGAGATAATCATCAGAACATCTTTACTGGTAGTAAATTCACCTGTTACAATAGATAGAGAATAGTAGTTGGTGACATTACTTTTTTAAACTCCTGAACTTGAGGTAGGCAGAAGGGAAATGAATAGGTATTTTTTTATTGGGATTATGACCTCAGAAAGATATTCAAATCATTACAATATGCATACTTAAGTGGCAGTTTAATTTAATCAGTTTCTATCCTTTACCAGTATAATATGCACAGCTCAGGAAGCTTTAATTTTTATTATCCTATCTCATTTTACATAGTACTATTTCCACTACTTTATTTTTATCTAGTTCTATCACATGATTTTTTGGGGGTTGTTTTTTAGAATCAATATTTGTTCAAATTGACCCTAAAACTCGGCAGTTAATTTTCTCACCAGGGTTACTTTCAAAGCATTCTTTCCTTTTTAAAATTATTTTAATGAAAATTTAGTAGTTTACTGTAAGAATCTGCATAGTAAATTTTTTCAGGCTTTGAATGTTTTAAAATGTCTGAATTTTACTCTCATTTTGGAATATACAAAACAAAATATGGACAGATATCAGCAAGATGACAGAACAGGAGATCCACGCTCTCATTCTCCCATAGTAACACTAACTTAACAATGATATGTAAACCAAAATACCTTTATGAGATTTCCAGACTTGAATTAAGAAGTTGTAGCTGCATTAAATGGGTAAGAGCCATTTCCCTTTACCCATGTCAGCCCCTCACCCCAAGCTAGCACAGCTCGATGCCAGGAAAGATTGCTCTGGCTTACCACTTCTACTTTGGAGGGAAACAGAAGAGTGGAGCTTATGTACCAATATTCCAGCTTTTCTGAAAGTGGCCCCAAGAACTGGTATTTATCTTACCTTACTTAGAGAGCTTACAGAACCAGCATAGTTGGAATGCCTGGGGTTCAGGGATGTTTTGGTTTAATTGAGAGAAAGCACACATATTGAGACTTCTCTCTCAGGAGGGAAGAAGAGTGCAGCATGTTTCTGTTATTTTGGCTTTTCAGAGTGCTGCCCAAGGGACTGACATGCTTTCATACTTGGTGTCTTCAATTTGCTGCTGAAAAGCCAGAGAACTTACAGTGCTACAATAGATACCACACAGAGCAAGAGATTACGAGCTCCTGAAGAAATGAGTAAGCTTCTCTAATTGAGAAATTTTATGCACAGGCCCTGAGAAATTGCTTCCCCAAAAGGTTATAGAGGGCCCCAGAATCTTAGCTGGTGAAGCTCTTTACACAAAGCCAGTCCATAAAGATAGGGAGGAAGCTATTTTTCAAACATATGAATATTAACTAAGCTGTGAAACACATGAAGAAACAAGGAAATGTTTCTAATGAAACATTCCTAATGAAATAGAGGTAAATGAATCACCCATGAAGGATTCAAAAGAATTTTCTTAAAGATGTTTTATAGGCTCAAGAGAACAGTACATGAATGAAATTAGAATACCAGCAAAGAGATAGAAATTGTAAAAAAAAAAAAAAAAAAAAAAAAAAAAAAAAAAAAAAAAAAATTAAAAAAAAAAAAAAAAAAAAAAAAAAAGAACCAAACACAAATTTTGGAGCTGAAGAATACAATAATTGAGATGAAAAATTCACTGAAGGGGTTCAACAGAAAACTTATCAAGCAGAAAAAAAGTATCAGCAAACTCAAAATTGGTCATTTTGAATTATCCAGTAAAAGAAAGAAAAAGAAAAAAGAGCAAAAATAAGTGAGGAAAGCCCAAGGGACATATATAACAGCACCAAATGGACCAGTATATTTATTAATGGAGACCCAGAAAAAGAAGAGAGAGATAAAGGGGGCAGAAAGCTTATTTAAAGAAGGAATGTAATTTCTCAAATCTGGGGAAGAAAATTGACGTATAGTTTTAAGAAACCGAACAGAACCTAATTCAGATGAATTCAAAGAAATCCCTACTAAGACACCTTATAATCCAAGTGTCAAAAGTCAAAGACAAAGAATTTTGAAAGCAGCAAAAGAAACGCTAGTTGTCACATACAAGAGAACTCCTACAAGATTATTAGTGAATTTTTTTAGCAGAAGCTTTGCATGTCAAACAGCAGTGGGATAACATATTCAAAGGGATGAAAGAAAAATAAAACTACCAACCAGGCATACTATATTCAGCAAAAGTATCTAAAAATGAAGGAAAAATACTTTCCTAGATAAACAGAAGCTGAAAGTTCATCAGCACTAGAATTGACTTATAAAAGTGCTAAAGAAGGTTCTTTAAGTTAAAATGAACACTAAATGGCAACACAAAAGCAAATGAAAATATAAAGCTTGCTGGCAAAGGTCAATATATAGACAAATACAGAATAATGGAATACTGTAATGATGATGTATGAATCACTTTTAATTCTGGTATGGTAGTTAGAAAACAAAAATATAAAAAATAACTATAGCTATATAAAATGTACTGGATACACAAAAAAAGATATAATTTATGACATTAATAACCAAGCATGGGAAAGATAAGTCAAAGTGTAGAGTTTTTGTATACAATTGAAGTTATGATGGTATTAGCTTATAATCGATTATTATAATATGCGTTATGTAAGCCCTATGGCAACTGCAAACAAAAATACCTATGGAAGATATATAAAAAAAAATTAGAAAGAAAAACATGTCACTACACACAAAAAAAATCAATGAAATACACACAAAAAAAGCAAAAGAAGTGAAGAGGGACCAAAAACGCTACCATGTAGATAGAAAACAATTTACAAAAGGTCAATAAGTCCTTATTCATTAATAATTACTTTGAGCATTAATGGATTAAACTCAATCAAAAGGCATGGAATGGCTGACTTGATAACAACGCGAGATTCCACTATATTCTATCTATATGAGACTTATTTTAGATTTATGAACATATATAAAATCTATAGAAATCCAATGTTTTTCTTCTATAAAAGATGATTCAAATTCAATCAGTCTTGGGATAAATCCAAGGAAATATGTTTCTTGAGGGATACTCAAGATGATTGTGATGCACTTCAAAGTTTGAGAAGAATGGTAAATTAGATGAGTATTGCTCTAAAACCCCATGATATTTATCTACTTTTATCCCCAGTGCCTGGCACAGAGCTAGTGAGTGCTCAATATTGCTTATTGAATGGATGAGGGCATTCATAATGATGACTTGGTTTTCCATATAAATCAGATGTGAGATGATTTAGCCATTTTAAAGATTATTTCAATAAATGAAACTATACTTGTATTAGAAGACTAAGTTAATTTACTGTTTTTCACAAGGTTAATAACAGTAGTATCCTTGTTGCTTAATATATTGGACACCTTTTTTTAATATATCTTATTTGACCTCACTAAAAATTTGATACCATCTGTTCTCTTCCTGAAATAAAAATTGCCCTTGCTTTTGTTGACACCATAATTTTCTGTTTTTTCCCCCCCTCCCTACCTATTGACCTCTTAATTAGAATTTATAGTTCTTCTAGTTTCCTTTTTCAAAACCTGGAACTTCTTATCTGCTTTTTGAAACTCACCATCGTTTCTTCAGTTATCTCAAGATGGGTCTAAAAAATTCTTATAGAGATAGAATTCACTATCAATTTGTGTGTTTATGTGCACACGCATGCATGCACACACAAACACATGTATTCTCTATCAAAAGTAAACATTTATTAAGTTTTATTTACTGTGCTAGATGCTGGGAATTTAAAGAACTTTAAGATACCACTTCTGCCCCTAAGGAGTTCATAAATCAAATAAGCAATGATATTGTAATTCTGAAAGAACTCTGCCCTAAGGTTTGAATAACAGATTTGTTCCTCTCTGAAGACTTTAAATACTCTTCAATTTTTTTTTTATTTTCTTGGGAATTTATTTTAAAGACTCCTCTCTCTCCAAGTATATGTATGTGGGAATATGTTATAGAAGGTGAGGAGGAAAGGTAAGAGGGAAGAGAGGAGGGTCTGTAGGCATGTGGCTCTCTGCTTCTTTACTATGAATAAGCATAAATAGAATTGAAATATAGTATTTTAACTTTTTAATGTGTGCTTTTATTTTCATAACATTGCATTTTACTGATTGAGAAACTGGATCAAGGTGTGTCCATATGCCTACTAGTTAGCTCCATCCTTTAGCTTTCGAAGCACATTTCAGCTACATTATGAATTTAATCCTAGCAACAGTCCTCTGAGTCTGTTGCTCATAAAACAGGGAGGAGCAGTAGAATGAACCATATTCGAGAGGAAAGAAACGAACCCTGTTGAGTTTGAATCTCTGCTTATCCACTTGCTAGTTGTATGACTTCCACTTAACCGCCATGAGCCTATTAATCTGTTAAATAAGAATAATAGTTCCCACTCATAGAGTTTTGTGCCTGGCCTCTTACTTCCTAAATGTTGGTTCATTTTTTTCTTCTTCTGAATTTACTTTTGTCCTTTAATATCAGTTCTTCTAAAGACAGATTTTTTTTTTTCATTACAAGGATAGTATTTTCAGGTCTATAATTACTTATCTGCAAATTGGCTTGGCCCTGCACTTGTGAAGGTAAACATGAATTGCATCTGGCTATAGCCTGGTAGAGCTGTACGCCTTTCTCTAACGTGAAACAAAGTCCCAGGGAATATCTTATGTAAAATTTATTATTTAATAGCACATCAAAACTCCCTAGATAGAATAATCTACTGAAAAATAGAAAAAGAAAGAAAAAGAAAGAAAAAAAGAAAGAGAGAGAGAGAGAAAGAAAGAAAGAAAGAAAGAGAAAAGAAAGAAAGAAAGAAAGAAAGAAAGAAAGAAAGAAAGAAAGAAAGAAAGAAAGAAAGAAAGAAAGAAAGAAAGAAAAAAGAAAAAGAAATAAAGGAAAGAAAAGGACCTGAAAGCTGTTATATGGCATGTGTGTAGCTGCACAAATTCTAAGCTGGTGAGAGTTCAAATGTAACAATTAATGTCACACCTCACTTCATTCGATTAGTCTAAAGCTTATCTGCCTCAGGCAATAATAATTGTGACTCAATAAAAGATGTTGGAACAGATGGAGGTACTACAGTTTCCAATTAAACTCTTCTTTGTTAAACTTTGTATTCTTTCATGATTTATTGAACTGACTTCAGCTCTCTATCACCTGTAAAACTGTTGTTTTTGTTTAGCACATCTGATGTAACTTTGGTTACTTTTTAGGGCAGAGAAGGGCTTTGTTTAAACAGAGAATCTCGTTTTACCTTGATGAGATTGTTGTAGAATTGATGGCATTTCCTTTTGTGGCTGGAATAAAAAGAGGTAAAGAAAGAAGGCAACTCACGTTTATTAGCATGGGGAATGCCTGCTGGCATTTTTAAATAAATCTGCTCCAGGTAGCACTTTGTATGTATCACTGCATTTAATCCTCAGAACCATACTCTGAAGAATTGGGTGTTTCTCATGTGCTCACCATATTTTTGATGAGAAAACTGAAACTGGACAGGAGTTTGAATCAGTGAGCAGATATGAAAAAGCAGGACTTTTCTTGCTGCTCATAAACCATCGCAAGAGAAAGATAGGAAAAATTTTATAATGAGAATGTTGAGAATGTTAATGAAAAATCCATCTTGTTTTATTAAAATAAAAATGTGGAACATATATGGATATGTTAATCAAAAGAATCAATCTTTTAAAAATTCTGGGAGCATGTGAATAATGTCACTGTGAAATATGCAGCACACACACATGTAGATATCACACAGCCAAATTCTGTGTTAGGCATTGATAATTTGGTGGTGGAAGAGACAGGCTCCATTTCTGCTTTCATAGAAAAATGAATACAGATAATGTAACTTTAGTTAGTTCTTACCCATTTCTTTGTTCACTAAGAAAATTAGAACTTTGTCTGCTTGACTAGTCTGAGGTGATTAACAAGGTAGAAAGGATGCACTACTGTGGGACATCCAAAAGAGCTTCAAGAAGAAAATGAAGAAAAGGCAATTGATTTTGAGTTAATGGCAGTGTGCTGTTCTAAAATTTAGGAAACTGAATTCTAATTTCAATTTTTGTAGCACACTGGATATATTATAAACCATGTGTGTGATTCCTCATCTATACGTGGGATTATACTTGATTTATTCATTTTAAAAAAGTATTAGCAGGACAAATTAGCTGTTTTCAGGAGAGGGCTTTGAAAAATTAAAATTACAGAATAAATTTTCTGCATATAAAATAGTCAAAGAGAATGGATCACAGAAGATGATTATGATGTCATGCGTAGGAGGAAATTATTTCAGTCTTGACTCTAGAAAGTTTAGGTAAGATGACCTCTTATGCAGAGACCTGCTATCTTGACGTTTTAGGTTTTAAAAAGTATCATGTATTAATTTAGTGACTTGAATTCTAATCTTGGATTAGGGAATGCAAATAAATTTATTATGCCTTTTCAGAATTTGGTTATTTTTTTCTCCCTTTGTGAAGGCCTGATCTCCCCTACTGAGTTGAAACAATTACGTTTCCAAATCTACAGTACAAGGACCACCTGTTCCTCTGAAGCCATTGTGCCTTTGGCCACCATTGTCACTGAGATCAAGGAGCTTGCTACTTCATTCAATTTGACTACACTTCCTACAATATAATCACAAATTGTTAGTTTCTTATGTGAACAAGAAATCAAAAGATAAACTACATTCAAGAAAGACACAGCATATCTGCTTTGATATATTTTTTTCCTTTTCTTCAGTGTCTGTCTTCATGTGGAATGTCACCTGCTGCAGGGCAGAATCCTATGAGAACAACAGACAGCTATTCTGTGAAGGAGACCCTTAGGTGGATTTGGAGACTATCTGGGGTTATGAATAAGTAATAATTTCAAATGCTAGTTTATTATTAAATGAATCTTGTATTTTTTTAAAAATTACTAATAGGACATCCAGCTATAGAAATGTAACATACATGGGCTAATTATGTCAATCTTTAGGTAAAAATTTAGTTGTTAACAGCCAACCACCTGTTATGTGTTAAAAAAAAAAAAAAGCGGCTTTAGATTTCCTTCTGGAAATAGAACATTTTCGAAATGCAGAAGCTGTGATTTTGCCAAATGCTAATGAAACCCCAATAGGTAATTATGTCAGCCTGAGAAGACTATGATATGAAAATAAGATTTTTAAAAATGTGGATTTTCAGTTACAATCAGCAGGCAATTTTAGTTTGGGAGGTGAATGTCATGCTTGGGCAAAGTTTAAATCTTTTCCTCTCTATCAACTGTTCCTCTCATTTGCCTGAAAAACTTCCAATTCTTTCTCTCTATTTTCTCTATTTTCCATCTTTTTCCTTTCTCTGGACTTTTCTCTGCTTCTTGTACCACTCACAGTCACAAGTGAATAGAAGAGTATAGAAATCTGCGTTCTTTCAACAGTGGAGGGAAAGCAAAGAATTGTCTTAGTGAGTCACATTTGCTTCTTTACTCATTGAAAAAATATTGAACAGTCCTCAAAAATCTAGTTCAAGAAATTTGTTCTATAGTTATACTCTCACCAGAGTGCAAAGTTCTATTTTGAAAATGTTCATTGTGAATGAAGATGGAAAGTAAAAGAGAAGCTGAGCCCAACAGAGAGCTGAAACAATAGAAGCAATAGGGACCAGAGAGACAAGGAACTGAGAGCCACGTCAAGAGAGCAAGTGTCAGGAATGTGGTCTGAGAAAAGAACCAACGATGAGAGGGATCCTCATCCTTCTTGGTTCCTAGAGGGCTGTTTGCCAGGCGGCCATTTCAACTAGCTGTCTAGCAGTGGTGTCATGTGGCTGAGCAGGATGAGCTGCATCGTGGGATCCTCTCCACTATGTGGATTCTAAAATTCTGTCATATCAAAGATTAGCCAGTGTCCTACCTAACTGAAATGATTGAATCCAGAGATGAGAACCTTTGACATTTCAAAATGGCATAGTTAGTGGGGAGAAATTCAATTCTTAAAAACCATAGGATAAAAATGAATCTATTCATTTCCTGCTCATTTTATCAAAAAAAAATGAATAAAGTTTTCTTAGATCTTGTCAAATTTTATACCAGTAGTGGGCTTAGTGAACACACTATTTCCAGGAGTTGACTTGTTGTCCATATTCTAGGCTAGCATGATGTAAAACATCTGGCAATGGGAAATGTTCATTAAGAAACTGAAGGGAATATAATCGATTGCATATAAAGAAAACATGGTAGTGCGTAGGTAGGCCAAGACACTTCTTTCTGCAGCTTCGGTTAAAGGTAATGTTAAAACTATAGATTTATAAAGGTTCACTACTGTCCAGCTCATTTTGTAGAACCATCAAAAAGCTGATACTCCCGTCTCAAGAGGGAACACCTTGGTGGATCAAGCAGCTAAGTGGGCTGCCCTCCAATTCTCAGACTCTGCAACCATATTGCCAGCGGCCTTGCCGGATCCTGGTTGCCCACTCCTTCCTCCTGACCCAGAATATACTCCTGAATATTTAACTTGGATTTCTCAACTACCAGAGGTCAAAAATGCTCACAGGTGGTGGCAAACTAAAGATAACAAGGTGATTCTGCCAGAGAAACTAGGAGCCCAACTTCTAGCTCATATCCATCGGAGCACCCATATGGACCCCTAGAAAACTCAAGAATTAATCCGATGGGCCAACATAAAAATAAAAGACACATCTTATAAAACTGAAAACATTGCTGCCGGATGTCGAGTGTGCCAGATGACTAATCCAACCTGTACCACCGCTTATCCAGGAACCTGCCTCCAGGGGACTAAACTCGGGCTTACTGGGAAACTGATTTCACAGAACTTAAAAAGGCCACTTTTGGTTATAGGTATCTCTTAGTATTTGTAGATACTTTTTCAGGATTGGTTGAAGCCTTCCCCACCAAACATGAGACTGCATACGTAGTAGCCAAGAAGCTCCTTGAGGACATCCTACCGAGGTATGGTTTTCCTGTCATAATCAGGTCAGACAATGACCCTGCCTTCGTGTCTAAGGTAATCCAGGCGTTAGCTTCTATATCGGGGACTAATTGGAGATTACATTGTGTTTATAGACACCAAAGTTCAGGACAGGTAGAAAGAATGAACAGGACCGTAAAAGAGACCTTCATTAAATTAGCCCAGGAAACTGGCAGTGACTGGGTGTTCCTCTTCCCCTTCGCTCTATATTGGGTGCGTAACACCCCCTACAAGCTTGGTTTAACTCCCTTTGAAATTTTATATGGAAGACCTCCTCCTGTAATCCCCGCTCTTCAGTCTACTGCTACAGCTGAAATTGATGCTGATGACGATTCACTTGTTCATTCTCTCCAAACCCTGCAACGTGTCCATCCTGGCATCTGTTGTCCTCACTACACCCACAGCTCTCAAAGTAGACGGTCTCGCTGCCTGGATACACCACTCTCACACCCAGCCTGCTGACCTCAGTGCACTTCAGAAACAATCAAGATCTCCACAATGGACCGTGCTAAAGGATCCAGACAACCCCCTAAAAGTGCACTTGCACAAACTGTAAGGTTGTTCCTTATTCTCTCCTGTTTTCAGGAAACTGCTGTGCAGAGGCTGAGGCCCATGGGTTATTCGAATGGCTCAAATCCTCCTGGTTGCCTTGGTTGCTTCCCCTTTTAGGACCACTCACTGCTCTTCTACTTGTGCTCATGCTCAGGCCCTGCATTCTTAATTGGATACTTCGGTTAATCCATGAGAGGCTAGGTGCAACTCATGGTTATGTGGTCTCAATATCACTACCTAGAAACAGGTGAAAATGATGCTCAAGACTGAGCTCTTTAATGTGCCTGTATAAGGGGGGAATGTAGAACCAGAGTGACTCCATCTTAGATACAAACCCTCCATTTTGAACTTAAGTGGAATAACAAGAAAAACCACCAACTGACTAAGAATCACCCCACCCAACAATTGACCAATCAGAGATCTATAAGTCCCACCTGCCAAGTTTGAAGCTTAACCAATCCCCTTAAAGGTTAAAATAAACTCACCAAACCTGTAACACTACTGCTGTACTCACCTGCTTACCGTTTTACCCTTTAAAAACCCTTTGAAACTGTAAGTTGGGACCGACACTTCCACTGCTGCATCAGTGTATTGGTGTTCGGCCCGGGCTCAAGCCTGCAAATAAACTCCCTCTTGTTCTTATATCAGTGTCGGCTCCTTGGTGCGTGTGGAGACTCAAAGTCAGGTATAACAATTTTAGGAAATCAGATATAATGTGATATAAAATTTTATTTATTATGCCTGTCAGTATTATCTCACAGATTCCCAGTGAGGTCAAGATTAAAAGTATGAAATGGTTCTTCAACCATTTAGTAACTTTAACAGAATTTTGTTATAGGTGACTCACTCTTCTAGGCAGTATACTGTGAAGACTTTGTAAAGAAGATATTATTTCATGTGTGTTAGGGGCTGAATTGTTTCTCCTCCAATTCATATGTTGAAGTACTAACCCGTAGTACCTCAGAATGTGACTGTATTTGAAGAGAGGACCTTTACCAATGCAATAAATTGAAAATGAGAGCATTAGAGTGGACCCTAGTCCAATCTAAGAGGAAATTTGAACACATGGAGATACATCAGTGATGTGTGTGCTTAGAGAATAGACCTCTTGAGGACAGAACAAGAAGGCAGCCATCTGCAGACCAAGGAGAGAGGCCTTAGGAGAAGCCAAACCTGTCAACACCTTGATCTTGGACTTCTAGACTACACAACTGTGAGAAAATATGGTTGACCCTTGAACAACATGAGTTTGAATTGTGCGGGTCCATTATCGGCAGATTTTTTTTTTTAATCCACAGGAGGGAGTCCATAGATATGGATGACCAATTGTAGTCATTGATCTATGCCATTTTAATAAAGAACTTGAGTGTCCTTGGACTTTGGTATATGTGGTGTATCCCAGAACCAATCCACTGCAGATATCAAGGAACAACTTAAGTTTTGCGGGAGTCAAAAATTATATATGGATTTTTGACAGTGCTGGGGCTCAGGACCCTCAAACCCCTCGTTATTCAAGGGTCAACTGTACATTTCTGTTGCTTAAGCCACCCAGTCTGTGCTATTTTATTACGGTGGTCTGAGCAAACTAATACAATGTGTACCAAACAGACTTTATATAGCATAAACTATACAAATGTTATTGTTTTAACTCAGTATCATAACTGTAGAGAATCTCATATTATTTTGTTTGTGAATTATTAGAAATGAGCCCAAAGTATCCTAGAATAATACTGGGTACATCTGAGGGTACTTTTCATTGACATTTTATTAATGTCATATAAATGAAAAATGCCAGAAAGAAAGAGAGCATCAGATTGCCAAAGGTATTTCTTGTAATAACCTTAGTAGGGCAGGCCATGTAATGTGAGTCCTCAATTATACAGCCTGTAGGATGAGAGACATAAGTTAGGAACAGGCAGTGCCAGGACTAGAAAAACTTACTCAGTGCTGGAGGATTTGCCTATAAGGATGGCGGCAGGAATCCAATTCAGGATCTGAGTTGATGTAGCAAATTTATTCTTCATTTGGGCTTGAATTGATATCCCAAGAGTCATATCAGATGATTAGGGCACAGTGGTCTAAGTTTTCCTTTTGTAGTGCTACTCTGAGACAAGTGGATGGGAATTGTGTGATTTTCCATGTGGGAGTCTATCTGATTTGAAGTGAGATGTTAGCCAGCTCTTGGTGGAATAGATGGAGGGTCCACCTCCTAAGGGAATAGGGATTGTGTTAGATCCCTGTCGTGACTGTTCAAGCTGAGGAGTCAGATTCAGTTATAGACAGAAAACTGGTGTGTAAATCGTGACTTGAGACAGTTTTCTGTTCTCATGGAAGGAACTCAAGAGGTTGGGGTTGAGAAAGCAATATCTCGATATACACGAGGCATCGTGGAACTTACACCTGTTACAGAGCTGAGAATATTCCAGATCCTAATTCAAAATTATACAGTCAAGTGTGTAATTTGGTTCTGGCATGGAGAGGGCAGTGTGAAAAGCAATAGAGACGATAAGAAATGACATCCACAGTGCAATCATAAGAAATGTTTTGAATGGTGCTGACAATTCAAAAGATCCTGGAAGCATAAGCAAAGAAGATAATTTTCTGAAGGGCAAATAAAACAGTTCAGGGCTGATTACTTCAGTCTTTAAAGTATTAATTTATTCTTCAAAAAGTTAGTGGTGTTCTATTGCCCTGAAGGATAGACAGCTCAATATTACTTACTTCAATTTCATAAGAAAAATGCAAACAGGGAAAAAGCAAGTGAATCATCTACTTTAAACAGAATGCAAGTGTCTGAGTATGTCTTTGAATCTATGTCCCTTACTCTCTATATTCTATATCAGAAGCAGCTATTGCATGTATAATTGATGTTATAATGTAACAATTGTAAGTAATTGATAAAATGTAAAATTTGGTATATTGTACTCAAGTCAGAGAAAAAAATTACTATTTCATGTATTGCTTTAAGAGGCTATATTAACATAAATATTTTTAAAAATTTAGTTCATACAAATTTTAACTTTCAAGTCTATATTGTATAATATCATATTCCATTCATGGTGTGCAACTGCAAAATTCTATGTGCTCTCAATTGCAATAGCATTTTCATAGAAGCACCAAAATAAAATATTTAGTAAACTAACATTTTAATTTATAACATATATGTGGGCATGAATATTTATACCCTGATATATCTATTGTATGATGATATATTTATTGTATGATTATAATTATCATCAGTGGGTGCTTACTAGTTTGCCAGACATTGTTCTAAATTATTTTACAAACAACTCTTTTAATACACAGAAAAATTCTGTATGGTAGATATTCTTACCCAGGTTTCATGGAGGAGAAAACTGAAGGTTCGGGTTCTGTAGCTAACAAGTGGTGCAACTACCTAGGGCCCAGGAGTTGGGAGGTGGCTAAACTGGAGTTCAGATCCAATGCTTACATCAGTGAACACGGAGGCTTTTAACTTCTGTGCTTTATTACTTGAACAAATTACTTGTTAAGTATTAACTAATGAAGCCACAGTTGTACAGTTTAAATATGAGCCAGTTGGCTTCACATGGAGGAAAGAACACTGCTTTGTTGTCATCATCCTTGACATCGCTAGGAACTCCATACTTCTAATTTCAGTGTGGTAAGACTAAGGAGCCATTTTAATGTAAGTGAGGATGAATACCTATTTAAATTTCACATTTTGATACTATGGTATCTAACATAAAACACAGTAATTTATTAAATATACTAACACTTTTTAAATTTTATCTAACAGCAGATAGTATGATGAAAAGAAGAACATGTCACTATAGGCAATGCTATTTACTTCTCTGTGCCTCTATTTGCCTATCTGCAAAATAAGGAGCTAAATTTGATATTTTTCAGGTTTATTTTATCCTTAAAACTGTTGTTCTGGGCTTCTAATTTATTTCTAGTCTAATTAGATTTATTAGAAATAATACAAGACAAGAAATTAGCATTCACAGACTTGTTTTATGTACCCAGAGGAGCATAAACAGATACACACACACATTTATTCATGTAATTAGTTACCTAAGATAATTTGCATAGTAATCCTTCATAGCATAGTGATATTCTATACCTTTTATAGAACTAAGACTCAGAAATCATTTAACTTTCAAGGATTTTAATCATAAGCTATGACTTGGTGTTTAAAAATAGTTCTCTCAAACTCCAAAGCTAATGTACTTTTGTTTAATGACTAATTTTTATTTGGAAAAGCAATTTGTTTAGGACACAATCTATATTAGTTAGGTTAGGTGAAGTGAGCATATACTGTGTATCAAATTAGGGCATAAAATAACAGTGGCTTAATATAGAAATGTTTTATTTCTTATTCATGTGAATTTAGCAGTAGGTCTTAAATGGATTCAGAAGAGAGTGGGTGGAGGACATATACCTACTGTTAACTTCTTCTGACTTGAAGTTACACTTATCAATTCCATTCACATTCCCCCTAGACAAACTAATCATATAGCCCTGACCTAATAGTAAGGGCAATTTAGAAATGTCTTATATTTTTAGAAGGAGAAAAATGAAATGAGATTTCATGAACTCATAACATTTGTTCTGTCTATACTGCATCTCCACCACTGAAAGGCTGCTGCATTATCTCTTATTATTATACTTATAGACAACAACAAAAAAAAAGGATAACAGAGCTTGCGTCTTCCTGATAGCAGTTGTCTTTATTTAGAAATTACTAAATAAAGAAAACTAAAATATGTTAGGACATCAGAGCCTTCTTCTTGATACCAGAGTTCCACAATGGCTTTATCATGTCTCCCATGTTCACCATTTCATCTCCAGTGTCTATTGCAGAATATAGGCATCTATATCTGTTGCACAGATGTTGAAATGTGGATGGTAGAGTGATAGTAGGTGATTAGTGGGTGAAGTTGCTGCTTGAAGAGCTTCTCAAAGGTAAATATTTAAAAAGACAACACTGAAATTTTGAAACTGTGAGTTTTGTGGCAAGCTACCTTCTCTCCATCTCAATTTATGTGTATTGAAAAGAATACAGGCTTCATCCACATGATTTAAGCCCTTTTTGACCAAAGCCCGACCTTTTTGCTGAAACAGAATTCACAAATGTAGACAAACTCAGGCAATAATTCCCAGAGCCCATTAGAAGAGGAGGCTTAGCAGGAGCATTTCTAGTTTTTTACTTAAATGCCCCTTGCTGCTTGCCTGAGAGCTCAGGGAGGACATATGACATTACAGTCATTCAATATGACCTAGACCTATGATTATCAACCTTTCCAAGTTAAACTTCCCTTTTAAATGTCAAAATTTTCAGGATCCCAAAAGATTCCAGTTGTATTTTTTGAACCAGTTGCTAAGGAACTAAAAGTAATGAAGAAACTACAAAATAATGAACTACAAACAATGAATTACAGAGCAATAATAATTCCATTGAACTCAGAAGTAATTTTAAATGCATGTGTGCTACATATATTTGAAAAATAGTCAAATAAATACAAGATAGTCTTATTCAATTGACTGAACTTGGTATACCATGAACATGAAGATACTGTGCAGTAACACAATACCACCAGTTTGGAAATGTTGAATTTGGCTGAAGCAAGTGATCCCATATGCAAAATGCAGCTCTGGGTTTCATGGTAGTACTTAATACTACCTGTATATAATTAACATATACAGGTACTTTGAACAATTTTGATTATTTAAAAAGAATACTCAATTATGAATATTCCACATTTTAGTAGGAAGTAGGAGATATAGCGTATGTATGTGTAAATGTGTGTTTGATTACTTAGCAATTCATTTGCTCTTCTAGGCATTGAAGGAAGTGGTGAACATTAGTAATAAAGCTTATATTTATATAGTTGTGAATATCTACCAGATGCAATTTTATTATTATGTATTTTAAAATGTATTTTCCCCATTAATAACTCTATTTTACAGGTGAGAAAACTGAGATATAGTGAGGTTAAGTTGTGTGCCCAAGGCTGCAATTCTAGTTTAGCCCTCAAATCTGTATTCTTAAGTATTATGTGGTATTGCTTCTCAAGATAGTTACTATCTTCTGTCTCATGAACCTTATATACATTAGGTGAAAAAGAAAATAAACAAGTAAAAAAAATCATTATAAACTAATGCACAGACAAGTTCTGTGATACAGTGAGTGTTGTGTACTTATTTTCTGTAGGAGTATTTGGGAAAGCCTCGCAGGACATTTGGTCCTGTCCAAAATATCCACGGAGACATTGGGCTTATACCAAAAGGTCCCTGAAATTTTGTCCTATCCACAATTATTGGACCAATAAAACATGATAGTATTTTTTATGTAATTAATCCTGTAAACCAAAGGTGTAAATAAATGTTATAGGCTATTTGAACCTGGGTTGTTTTCCAAGTGTGGATGTTTTTGACAGGACCAAATTTTAAGGACCTTTTGGCATGGGCTTTTTGGACAGGACCAAATGTCCACTAACCTTGTGAAAGTCTCATTGAGAAAATTGAAGTATTTAAATAATTATATATTGAACTTCTCCCTTCTCAATTGGCCCACTACTAGATTTTGTCTTTCCTCATTTATGGGACAAACTGAAAATATAGTGCCTGTGAAGTCATAATTTGTAGCATCTATAAATGATAGATTGCTAGTTCAGACATATCTTTTCAACATAGTTTCTTTATGTATTTGTCACTTTTTATACTCTGGTAATCTCTGGGCTGATCAAACTGCCACAAAGGTCTTATATTAAAAATTGTTAGGTTTTTTTTTTTGTTTGAAATTTATTGCAAAATTCTATTATACTGAATCACTTGCCATTTTTTGTTTCCATGCACCACATCTTGCAAGAATTCTGAGCATAAGTTATACTGAGAAGTTGAATTGAAAGAGAATAATATCTACTAAATTTAAGCCATGGCACATCATGCTGACCTGCTATCTCAGTCATGCTGCCAGGCTCCTTGTATTTTAAATTGCCTTCACCTCGTTTCAGCAAATGGAAATTTGAACAGTAAGATCATAAGCTTTAGGAGTATTTCAGAGGCAGGCTTCCATCTCATCTGCAGTAGTCCTCCTGATTCCTCTATCCTTGTTGTTTTGACCCAAGAGGTCTGCTCCCCAGGTTTGTAGGGTTCACTGGCGGCTTTAATATAGATGCATCTATAGCTAAGTGCTGTATGGTCACATTTGCTCTGAAAAACATAGGTCACACACACAGACACAGACACACACATAGACATACACACACACACCTCTAACTTTTGTGGAAGAGAAGGCTAAATCTTTCTTCTTGAAGGAACTGTCCCCATTATTCATCTCTTCACATACAAATCTCCGTGTCTCTGCTTTTATATTTGTTTTAGAAGATTTGAGACTGTTCACTTTGAAGAACCCCCTTTCCAGGTAATTTCTTCAGCTTTTCTGACTCCTTTTAATTATCTTGTGTGATTCTGTATCTGTTTGGGGATATCCAGCATAATTAAGCTGTCAGTTTGCTCTTGTGCATAAATTCAGGAATTTTTCATACAGTGCCTTGGAACACATTGTGGGCATTGGCTCATTGCATTTCTCTAAGTTCTGAGGAGGTTGAAACAGAGTTGATTCAATCTTGTTTCCCTCATGAACTTTTTTTCCTAATAGATTAATAATCAATATCCAATATTGGCACATTCTCCCTTTCCATATTGATTTTTAGAAAATATTTTTGCATGCCTATTTTATGACTAGCATTTTGAAAGTTCTTATAAATATAGTTTTTAAAAATTCATAATCTTTTGTCCTCAAGATAATAATTTTTATAATATGGGAGAATTAATTAAAAAATGTGATTATGAGACATGCATATGTAAATAATAATATAATAGTGGTATTTTATTGAGTGCTTATGATGTGCCAGCTCCATTCTAAACTTTTAATCTCTATTAATCCATTTAATTTCACCACAACCCAATGAGCAGAGTATTTTATTACAGCAAATTTTGGATAAGAAAACTGCAGCACAGAGATTTCAGAAATTTGTCTTGCGTCACATAGCTGGGAAGTAGAATAGCTGGATGTTCAACTTAGGTACACTCACTCTAGAACCTAAACTTCTTTCTGTATGTTTTACACATTTAAAGCACCCAATGCCATCATTAGTTTCTTAATATTGTACTTTACTACTGTTTCCTGATTAATTTTCTAAGGCTGCAGCTTGTTATTTTTTTACTTCAATCCCTTTGGTGGTTTGTTCGTCCCTGCATGTTCTCATGTGACATTTAACACCTGTTATTAAGTAGATACTATCATAAACACCTTATTGCTGAAGCTGTCTACTTTAATGATATTGATTAACCTCTGTCTTCTAATGCTCATTCCTATCTTGTACCATTTTTCAAATGCTTTCCCTTCCACATGGAATATCTTCTTACCTCTCTACCAATTAATCCAATGCCTATACTTCCTTCAATGACAGTTTGAGACTAAATTCTTGATTCCTTCCTAAATTCCCATAACGAATATAGTTTGAAAACATTCTAGTGTGTCTGAACACATACTGGACTAATTATTTTCTAGTTATTCTTGAATGTCTTTTTTTAACCATCCAGATGCAATTTTTTGGTAATAGAGACCACATATTTTACTCTTTTTTAAACCCTCGCAGTGACTAAAGTAAATTTGATGTTCTCTAACTCCATCTTGACTAACATCTTTTTGGAGAAGAAGAAATGATAGCCTGATTTCAAGCACTTCTATATGGAAAGAATGTTTCCAGGGAAGAGTTAAAAAAGTAGGTTAATGCTGTTTTTTATTTATTTTTTATTTTATTTTTATGTAAGTGGTAGTGTGTAGCACATGTAATTCTGTATTATATAAATTATTCCCCATAGTACTTTGACTATGACACAGGGTAAGTGTAAGAACTCCTCTGACTTACTGGTTTTACATGGATGCTTGTATACATATATATGGTTGGATCTTGTCGCTCTTGGAACAGACAGAATAGAAATAGTGGGAAAAGAGACAAGCTTAAATTGCATAGACTATTGCTCCTTTAGCAATCATTCTGTTTCTTTTGGCCTTTGACTTTGTGAAAGGGACTGCTGGGGTTGGTGGTAGAACTCACTTTTACTGCTGTTTAGAATTTGAATTGGGTGAGTTGGCTTTTGATACGGTGCTCTTGGCATACCCACTTGTTTTTCATAGGATGAACTGTCTTCATTTCAAATTCTACTTCGTTTAGAAATTATGGTTTAAAATGTCTATCAAAGAATCACAGAGTAAATTAGTATTATATACAAGCCCCTAGAAAATAATAATAGTGTATGGTACATCATTGAGTTAGGGAAAGCTGTTCTACTTTCTAATATACCTCATAATGAACTAGTCACCAAACACAATATAATAAAAGATTGGATCATAAGGAATTCAATATTTTTAGTTATAGTTTCTAAACATTTATACTAATTCTTATTGTTCATATATATATATATATATATGTATATATATATTTTTTTAACATTTTATTTTTTATTCTTCTTCTCCCCTCATGTATATTTTTTGAAAATATATTTGTAAATAACAATCATTGTATTTCATAGGAGAAGTTGCACACCAGCTACATACTTTAATTTGCAGTATTTCATTCCTATGGACTACTGAGAAGTTGGTATTTCTATTATAGACAGTGTTTTAGAGCATTAACAGAAACATAATAATTGGCCACCAGACAAAATCTGCAATGCAGACATAACGTTGGGGCAGTTTTAAAGCAATTACTATTGTGAAATCAAACCATTTTAGAGTATTTATTTTACAAAGTATTGTATACTGCAATAGACCAGGGAAATAAGACTTCCTTTTCAATATGTTTTAAAAAGATTTCTAGCTTTGGGGCTTGAAAACACATTTCCTTTTAACTGTAGAGAATTCATAACTCACCATCAAAATAAAGGCAATCAGAACCTACCAGTTTTTATACATAAATATCATACATATTTTAAACATGTACATTTCAAGATAATTACTTTATTTGAATACAGCTTTAGTGAATTCATATAAAAGACTTGGGGTTTATACTGTTGTGTAGGAGATTAAAATGTATTTTTATGAAATCTCTAATAAATGGCTTTTGGGGCAATATGAATATTCAAAATTGTGCCAAATATGCAACAAAAATGTATCTGAAATATCTATTGTGTGCACATAGGGACTTATTATTCTGCAAGAAAGGAAATAAATCTTATTGAATATTTTGGAGCAATATATAGTTTTGCAAATTATCTTACAATCATTGTATCAGTTTTTCTTCAGGCACACTGGCAGGAAATAATGCTGTTTTAAACTGGAAGGCTGAGGAATTGAGAAGAATATATACAGATGGAGTACAACCCTCAGATGAAGATAGCTCCATACAACTAAACATTCTCCCTTTGTTCATTTACTGTTCTTTTACTCAGAGGAGCTTAAGTGTGTTTTCTCAGAATTCCTATTGTTGACAGTATTTGATCTTCCTGGGCATCCATGGACCTGAAGCTGTACGAGTGATTACTATCAGACAGCTGAATAAACAAACCCCAGGCAACAGAGAATTGGGGGAGATCATGGAATTCAAGCTCTCCAAATTGGTGACCGGATAACAGTTGAGTTTCATGTTAGTACACAGCAAGAGTAAGGTTTTCAAACTAACTGGAGCTAGGGTTATTTGAGTACTTGGATCTCCTGCTAAGCACTACACTTGCTTGGCTAACTTAAATCACAGAGACCCATTTCATCAGTGTGGTGCACATGAGAACTTGATTGGAAATAGGGGTTATGCCCCCTCAGGGGGAATCATTACCTGTGACTGAGAGTATTCAGGTAGTCAATTTGGAGTGGTGTGTGCTTGACCTACGAGTAGGACTAGACAGACATAGACCTAGGTTTTGTTATTATTACTATTTGTTACAGTTAAATTTGCCAAATTTAGGGCATTTATTTTTATGGTTTCTTGACTACAAAGTCTATATTTTTAGATAATGTAATGGTTAAAGGAATTTCTAAAAGCAGTCCAAAGGCTCCATAACTATGTTTTAAAATTAAAATGCTTCTCAAAGACTGGCCTCAGCTCACTGACATCTGCTTTCTTTTTCAATTAGTTGTTATAAGCCATTATGAAAAATACTAATAGTGATATTTATACATTCCTATTTCAAACATGTACTGCTAAGTATTGATATAAGTTACAGATGGGTACCAACTTTTATGAATTATTTTTTAGTAGTATGCCAGATAGTAGTTTAAGAACATGGATTTTGGAGACACGTTGCCTAGGTTCAAATTCCAGCATTGGCACTTAAAACTAGGTAACCTTGGGCAATTTAGTTAATTCCTGTATCAGTTTTCTGACCTGTAAAATAGGAGTAATAATATAATACTAGTACCTATTCTGTATGGTTGTTTGTGAAGATTATATTATATATGTATATATTTCTTAGAATAATAAAACAGTACTGGAGCAAAGTAAGTTCTAAATAAACATTAACTGTTATTATTACATGTCTTCAAAAATCCAATATTTCTCTCAGAGCTTCCAGGTGCTCATTAACATTGATAATGGTAAAAATTTTGTTCAAAAAATTTTGAACATTTAGTGCAAAGTTGGGTATTAGGTTTCATGACTGGTATGTATACTTGAAGGAGCCTATTATTGGAGGTAACAGTTGCCTGATAGATGATTTTACTTTTTGGAATTTAGAAATATTATTCTTATGTAAAAAGTAAAAAAAAAAAACTCTATTCATATATAAAGTTCTTGACTTCTGTAAGAAAGAGGCATAGTCTGATAGTGCAATAAGAGACAGTAATAATTTTTGAATGTTGTATAAAAGGTAATAAATTAAATTCAACTAAAATAAGATATGTCTATTATTGGGTGGTTTAAACATTCTAAGAATGTTGCTAGTGTTGGAAGGAAGATAGAAATGTTCTAGAACTTATTGGAGTAAATTGAATATGTAGCTTACAAATTTAAGGTTAGCACTTCACACAGACAGAAGAATATAATATAGAACTTATAGATCGGTTACAGGAAATGAAAGGAAAAACCAAGAAAACTTAATGAGTCCAACAGGAAGCAGGCAAAATAAAAAAAGAAGAAGAAAAGAAAACCCAAAACACTCAGAAAAATATAGTAGAAATAAAATCAATTATATTCAAACTAAGAGATCCAGTGAGAACATTGTTTAATTTGTTGGATTAATAATTAATAATATACAAAATTTAAATTGTATTTCTATATAACAGAGCTTTCCAACATAAATCAGTTTTCAATACCATACCCCTAGACAAAAAGTGAAGACAACTGAAATGCCCATCAACTGATTAATGTAAACAAAGTGTGGTATTTCCATAGAATGAAATTGTGTTCAGTAATTAAAAAGAAAATACTGATTCATGTTATAACATGGGTGAACATCAAAAACATTATGCTAAGTTAAAGAAGCTAATCATAAAAGATTACATATTATAGGATTCCATTTATGTGAAATGCCCAGAATAGGAAGCTCTATAGAGAAAGTAGATTAATTGCTGTTTAAGGCTAGGCAGATGAGGCTGAGAGTGAATGCTAATAGGTATGAGATTTCTTTTTATGGTGATAAAATGTTTTAAAACTATATTATGGTAATGGTTGCACAATTCTATAAATATGTCAAAGACCACTGAACTGTACACTTTAAATAGGTTAATTTTATGATATGCATATTTACCTCAATAAAGGTATTAAAAATACATTAGTGAAAAAGAAATCACTTTAATTTACTATACCAACAAATATTAAGTAATTTAATAATCTTCTTAACAAATTGTAAAAATGCATTTGATAAAGTACATTTATTTATAAGATATATATTTTTTAAAATTCTAAAATAAACATCAACTTAACAGTAAAATTTTGAAAGTTTTTCTTTTCAGAATAAGAGCACAAAGATGTCTGTTATTACAGTGAAGGTCCTTGTCAGTAGAATAAGACAAAAAAATCTAAAAAAAATTATATATATATTGGAAAAGAAGAAATAAAAATTATTTGCACAGAATTATTTATATAGAACATCCATAAAATAAATTACTAGATATCCTAAATGTATATAACAAAGTTACTAGATATAAGGTTAATAGAAAAATACTAGGGTATTAATACATACAAGTTATATACATGTAGAAAACAAGACAGTAAAATAATTACCACTTATATTAACATCTGAAAAATGTCAAATACACAGGAATAATTTTAAAAATGGGCAAGGCTGTTACATAGAAAACTAGAGCTCTACAATAAAAAATATTGTGAGAAATTAAAGAAACAAGCAGAGGGATAGATGATGTTTATACATCTATAGTCTCAGTATTTTAAAGTTTTCTATTCTGCACCAATGGTTTATAGATCTAGTGCAATCCCAATAAAAATTTCAACAGATTTACTTTGGAAATGACAAGTTGACCAATTATTTAAGTTATGGAGGAATACAAAATACTATTATATGCCAAACATTCTTGATTAAAACAAGTGGCAAGACTTGTTCTACCAGATATTAAGATAGTAATAAAGCTATACTAACAAGAAAGTGTGGAATTTGCACAAGGACATATAGAAGAAATACGAGAGCCCCAAATTGGAATTATGTTTTGGAGGACACTTGATTTAAGAGAAAGGGGAAGTGCACAATGCAATGCAATCTCTTTTTAATAGATGATGCTGGTTAAAATGAATTCTATGTGTAAAAAAAAAAAGTGAAATTACTCACCTCACATGATACGTACATTAAAAGGCAAATCAATAAAGTTTCTAGAAATTAGTACAAGAGGATAATTCATGATCATAGTGTAGAAAAAGATATTATATATAGGACATATGTACACTAATCATTAAGAAAAGATTAATAAACTGGACTATATTCACATTAAAAATATCTTAATCAAAAAACACCATTGAGAGAATGAAAAGGTAAGCCACTGAGTGAAATAAAGCATTTTAAATATATATAGCTCACAGAATACTTAGATAGAATTTAAAAAACTGCAAATCAATAAGAAAAAGACAGCTCAAGATAAAAATAGGCAAAATATTTGAACATGAAGTTTATAAAAGAGAATATCCAAGTAACTAAATGAACATATTAAAAGGAACATTATTGATGATGAGGGAAAAGCAAGTCATGTACCACAGCAGACTCATCAGAATGGCTAAAATTAAAAAAAAAAAGGTTTTCTGAGACTGTCAAAAATAGGAATCGTCCTATACTGCTTCTAGGAGTACAAGTTTGTGTGACTACTTTGGAAAAATACTTAGCAGTATCTCTTAAAGCTGTTTTTCTGCATACTTTATGATGCAACAATTTAACTCCTAAATAAATCCAGTAGAAAAATGTATATGTGTGCACAAAGATATAAATGAATGTTCATAGTCTCATTTTTGATAATAGTCCTAAGCTGGAGAAAAACATAAATGTCTTCCGAGCAGTAGTATAGATAAATAAGTGTGTTAGGGTCAAACGATGAAATACTCTACAAGAATGAAAATGAAAAAACTACCCTCATACCCAATAACAGGGGTGCATCTCACAATTACAATATGGGGGTGGGGGGAGGGAAAAAGTCAGATACAAAATGTGTCTATTGTGTAATTTCATTAAAATAAAATTTTACTAAATAGTCAAAACTAAGCTACAATATTAGAAGGCAAGGTAGTGTTTTCCTTGGAGGAGAAGAGAAAGGACAGTAAGTATTTGGGATTGAAAACAGAGGGGTCTTCTACAGAGTTGACAATTTTCTTTGTTGACCTAGTGATAGTTACACAGAAATTGGCTTTGTGACAATTCATTGAGCTGTGCATTTATAGTTTTTACATTTTTCATTATGTGTATTATACGTCATAACACAAAACAGCTTTTAAAAATGAATAAGCTATACTTGCCACATCATGAATCTTTTGGTGTATGTATGGTGAATTTACATATCTAACTGTATACAGGATCTCTATCTAAAATACAGACCAAAAGTTTAGTAACCAAAAATCACACAATGAAATTTCATTTGTGCATACTCGTGAATACTTTAAATTTTAATGTTGCCTCCCATTCCACAAGTCTTTAATGGAAAATCAGTCTGTTTTCCTCTTCATCAGTCTAAGATTTAAACAGGCATTTTTAGAATTGCTAGTTTATGCCAAGCCATTGAAGAGGCTGCTGTTGAGAAAGGAGCTGAATACAACTGCTTGGGTTTTTTAGCAGACAAGAACACAATTAAGGCAGTTTTCCTCCTGTGCCAGACAGACCTGCATCATGTCAGTGGCTCTAGCCCTCTAAATAGGGCCTTGAGAGTAAATACAGTCAAGGTTGTTTGTCACTAGCCTATCTGAAAACTGTTGAGCCTTAAAAATGTTCTACATATTTATTAATGATCACTGCTGCAGACAGGACTTTAAGACAATCATGCAGATGAATGACTACTTTCCACCAACATTTTTTGGCACAGTGCACTGTCCATGAAATTAAAAACAAAAACATTCCTGAAATAGCTGCCAGACTCTCTTGGCTGTTCTGTTTTCTAGAAAGTCAGCACAATACATTTATGCTAAACATCTGTTTCTTGGAAAACATACCCTTTCTGCCCCCACGTATGAATTACTGACAGAACATTCCACAGAGATGTTTAGGTGGATACAGGTTACAGCTTTTCTCTCCTCCCCTCCCTTACCCTTTCCTCCCCTCCCCTCCCATTCTGTTTTCCCTTCCCTTCCCTTCCCTTCCCTTCCCTTCCCTTCCCTTCCCTTCCCTTCCCTTCCCTTCCCTTCTTCCCCTCCCTTCCCTTTTCTTCCTTCTCACTTTTAGCCCCTCTTAGCAAGAAATGAACTTATGGATAGTGAAGAGTAGCTTATAATTTTGGAGACATTGTATGAATTTAGTTAAGATTTAAGATAAATTTTTTGTGTTCAGTAGTAATGTTAAAATAGTAACAGTGAGGTTATATACATTAAATATTTAAGCCAGATATAAAAAATAACTTTTAGAAATTTAAAAAGAAATATTGGTTTTCTTACAAAGGAGGAAAATATTTCTTACTTGTAAGTCTTAAGAAATAGGATTTAGTTTCATCTACCTCGAGTAATGTAAATGCAGCATAGACTAGAAGATCTGAAAAAATTTTTTCTAAATATTTTAATTTATCTTTCATTGGGATGAGAGCATACAGGTGATTTTAGACAAATTTTGGGTAGTTTTTTTTTTGCTAGATTATCATTTTTTCCTTTTAGTCATCAGCACTAGATGAATTTGTGACTCATATTAGGAAACCATCTTGGCTTATTACTTTAAGCCAATGTTTTCTGAATATTCTTGATGACATATTTTACTTTGGGTGTGTATTTAAAACACATTTATCTGGCCCCTCATAAATCTAGAAATTATTATTTATATAACAAGCAATCCAAGAAATTCTTATATTCAAGTATGATGGTGATATGTGATTTATAATTGTACTTTCGGAATGGGGTATTAAGAAATCAAGGGAATATAATTTAACTATTCCTCTCTATACAAAATAGGGATAGGATAGAAAGGTATAATTATAAAGGCAAAATGAATTTTAAAATTTTGTTTGAAAACTTGTAAATTAACTTAATAAATAATAACATGGTAGTTTGTTATATAGTGAGGGCCTGCATCTGTGATAAATGATGTTTTATAATTTTAAAAAATAAAATCAGATATATTACACATTTTGCCCCCATAAAACTTTGTGATTTGTGGGTTACTATGATCAATTTGTTATTAAATAAGTCACTGGGCACTCACAAAGGTTAAGTGATTTGATTTAATATCTCTTGCAAAGTTAAATTTCATCAAATTTTAAAATAACTCCTGTTGAAATTGCTTTTCACCTATGACTCTGCTAAGAGCTAAGGTTGTGAATGGCATGGATGATATCTTTCCTACCAATCTTCTTTTCATGGAGTGACCTAAAGAAACAACCTCTCGAAATAAAAATCTTCATTCTGAAGTGAACCATCCTCAACATGATTTTTTCTTTTATAGTAGGATTTTTTAGCTGCCATTTTTATACAAAAATTTATCAAGTATTCAAGGAGACTCATACCATTAAAGAGAGACAATAGAACTTAAACCTGAAAAACCAGAGTTATAAGAACAGCAGGAAAGGATTTCTTATTAGAGTGTATTTTAGAATATTAGAGTGTATTTTAGAATATTGCTATTATTAGTGTGTATTTTAGAATATAGCTATCTAAAATTAATCAATTACATTATCTGAACAAAAAAATTGGTCAACACTCTAATAGCAAAATTGATGAACTAAGTAGAACATGAATGGCCCTGGAAGCTGATAACTAAATTTATGCACTAAAAAATAAATAAATAAATAAATAATTGAATGGAGGAAACTTAAGGAATGCAGAAGAAAAGAAAGAGATGAAAAATCTGAAAATAAGGTAATCAATCTCATGTTTCAAACTTCATATACTGGAAGATTCTGAAAGAAAGAAAGAAAGAAAAAGAGAGAGAGAGAGAGAGAGAGAGAGAGAGAGAGAGAGAGAAAGAAGAAAGAAAGAAAGAAAGAAAGAAGGAATAAATAATGTTAAATAAAATAATAGTTGAACATTTCTTAAAATTGAAAAAAGTTGTATCTTTAGGAAAAAATATACATACTTCCTACAAGCAATTAGCAGGATTTAGATGAAGCTACCTATTCTAATAAAATGTAGAACACTAAGGGCAAAGACAAAATCCTCAAAGCTTCCAGAGAAGGAGATTAAAAGAGATCATTTACTAGAAAATAATGGTCAAATTGAAGTTAGATTCACCTAAAAATTCCCTAGATTAACTATATGCAAGAAAATAATGGGAAAATACATCGGAATGTCTATAACTCCAAACTTATAATTCTTTGTACAATCTTTCAATTGCATGAGAGAACTGGGGTGGTTTTGCTTATGGGAAAAAATACATATATATATATACACACATACACACAAATCCTTAGGAGGGAGAAGGAAAGATGCAAACTCCATTGATAATGGTTGGTGCCTTGGGGAAGGAGCCTAAAATTAAAGATGCTGGTGAACATTTTTTTTAAATTTTACAATATCTTAATTACACATAAAGGGAATATGTGTTAAGTGTTTTTTAAATTATTTTAATCAACTTATATAAAGTATTAAAAGGTAAAATAAGAAGTTCACATATTTTTTGCTAAATTGCAAGCTTTAGATATTATTAACATAAGCCAGTTCATATAACAGAGCAATCTGACCAATGTTCATTTTCTAAAAACAATTATAAACATTTAGCTAAATAATCACTAATAAAGCATCAAAATTTTTATGCCCTATAAAGGTGGCCAACAGCACTCTAAGTCCTATCTACTTTCTAGTTCTCTCTCTGTTGTCCCTTACCGGATTTAGTTTTGACAACATCATGTTAATATTTCAGGCTGCATAGACATTTTCAAGTTTATTTTTCAGTCAAAGCATGGCATATTCATAGGGGTAAATCTATAACTTCCTAAAACATTTTCATTTGTTGAGAGCAATATAAACTTTGGGAATATTTTTTAAAAACATTTTTAAATACTTTAAAATACTGGATTTGTAGCTTTACTTTAAAAGACCAGGAAATAATATAATATTTGTGGCACAGAGTACACAAGCTTATTCAAAATGTGCTGTAATTTAGCAGCAATCAAATTATGTTAGGAAAAGGCCAGTGCATTTTGTTAACAGACAATGATAACATAGTTCTGAAGAAAATTTTCTAAAGAGAATTAGTGCAAACAGGGCCTTGACATCTGTAAATCATCACCTTATTTAGAAAACATCAGATGTACAGCATGACTAGGAAGGTGGTGAAATATAGCCACCCTGTTCTATATTTCAATGTCTCACTTACCTGGGAGAGAAGAACTGCTCACGCATTAGTACAAAAGAGTAGAATTTCTTTGCTGACAAGAGAAAGCCACCACAAAGGAATAGTATGTGTAGACAAATGATATAATCAAAAGTACTTCAAATGTTAATCCTATTGAGAAACCCTCTATACAGGCAATTAACTCAGTTTTTCTTGCAGAGAGAATAATTTTCCTGGCCTCTCTTACTGGTTACCCTAATAGCCTTTATACTTAAAAAATCTAGAATTTATCTAGAGTCCAAAATTTAAGATAAAAAACATTTATTAAATTTAATTTTATGTTTAAACCTTCAGTAATTTGCAAACATTTGTTCCTAATTAACTATTCAACCTTTCTCATCATTATGTCAATATTTAAAAATTGTTTTCACATTCTATATTATAAACATTTTTTAAAAGTATGGCAGCATCTGCTGTAACAAATCTATCATGAAACATGTTTAAAAAGATGGAAATGTAAGTGGAAATAGCAATAGGCAAGGTAGGTAGATAACTGTAGTGAGAAAATAGAATAACATGATCATTTTTCTTAGAATGACATTTAACCCTGCCTTTCTTGGTAGGCAAGAATGAGAGAAAAATAAGTAGGTATATAATCCTCAGAGTACCTTAAAAAGAATGATTCAGATTTTCTGAATTTGAAAAAAAAATTTTTGTACAGATTTTTAAGAGAAAATCAGTGACTCAAAAATGAGTAGAATTTTTTAAACATTGAAACATTGAGATTATTTTTACCTATTGTTATACCAGTGCTTTCCAGAAGCTGATGTTTTAAAAAAAAATTTTTCTCTCTTAAATCTTTATTTTTGTCTCCTGTTTTTTTTTTTTTCTAATAGTAAGTGGTACAGATTTGTTTTGAAAACAAGCAAAGCAAAAAAAAATTAATAAGCCAGAATTACTTTCAAGTTTTTGGAATATTGTGTTTTAGGTTTCTTAAAGTATATTTTATGTAGTTGAGAATATACTATATGTGTACCCTTTCTTATTAATATTATTTAATATGCAGTTGTTCCCAATATTAAAAAATCTTTGTAAAATATGGTTTATATAAATATATCAGGATCATATTTAGTTATTTTCTAAAGTTGACTACATTGTGTTCCATATTTTACTGGTTATAAATAATGCAATAATAAATGGCAGTGTCAGAAGTTTTTGTCTCTTTTTTCATATAATTTCATAAAACAGACTCTCAAAAGTAGAATTATTTGATCTAATGCTTTGGGTGTTTTTCAAACAACTAATAACTGAATTGTTTTATATAAATTTATATCAATTTAGACTGTTACAGTTGTGGTTTGAAGTGCCTTTCTTTAATATATCGTTGCCAGAAGTGAATGTTCTTATTGTTTTTTATCATTGCTAATTTTGTGTTAAAATGGAATTATGTTGATTTAATTTGAATGAAAATTATTATTATTGATGTTGAACATTTCTTTAAATATTTATTATTTATTTATTTTGTTATTTCTTCAGCTACTTCTTTGACAACTTTATTTTTCCATAACAGGAGGGTCTGAGGGTCTTTCTTTTTTATTTATTAATTTGCATCAGCCCTTTACATAATAATAATGCTTTATCATATTATAAATTTTATGTTGTGATTTTAATCTTTACTTTATTGTAGATATATTGTTTTAACTTCTGTAATTGGTCTTTACTTTCATTCAGAGAACACAACTCACTGCACAATTTTTTCATTTTTAAATATGTTAAGCCTTTCTTTGTGGCTTCTATCAATTTGTGTGAATAATAAATAGTTCATAGATACAGATAAGGTGTTTTTTTTTCTCCATGAAGTAAATAATTTTTGAAAAATTAGGGTTAGAGTCAAAAAAATTATTCTGACGTGGAACTAACTGGATAAGTATATTAGATGATTAATGTTTAATTACATTAACTAACTGTGTTATATAATGGTGTAGACTTTTTTTGCATCTGTTTTATTTTTTAAGTAAAATATTTTTGATAACATTGTCTAAAAATAAGTTAATAGTCCAATGTTTATGGCTAAACAGTAATATATATGCAGTTATTGCATTCAGCTATTTGATTTTTATTTATTTATGTCAATTTTTATATAAAAATATTTATTTGCATATCATAGTCTGCCTTCAGGCTCATTAATGCACAGTGCTGAGTGAGAAATAACATGATGCTTTCTAAAGACCAAAGGCAATATTACATGTTGGTACGTTTTATCTGCATTCAAAACGCATATATCACTATTTTTAGAAATCAAACTTTTAAAAACATTCTGTTAACAAATGAACTCCTTTAAAATTAGACTTCAGCACTGCTCTCCAAAATATATAAAACATTATAGAAGAAAGTGCCTTAAATATAATTATTCAACCTTTGACAGCAACTGAGTGGAAATTTGTCAGTATTCAAGTTATGAAGTGTCAGTGATTAGTTTTGATGAGAGGAACATTATAGACTCTGAACTCTTAAGGTCAATAAATGTCTAAAAAAAATTTGGAGTAATTATGTTTTTGCCTTGCTTGCCCCTGTCATTATAAGTAGATATGTCAGCTTAGCACACCTGAGGGTGCTACTTGAGCTGCATGCTTATTGAAATATTTAAAAGTTCCTGTAACTTTCACATGGGGCTATATTAAATTAGTTTACAAAAAAAGAAGGAAGCCTTCAAATTGTATTTTTAAAGCTTCTCAGAAAAAGTGGAAATACTATTGATGACCATGGTATCTATTCTAGATACTATGATACCATGAGATCAGACATGACAGCATTTTTAGCATTTTAATGAAATAATATATAATGGGAAGAGACTTTACTCTAAGTTAAAAGACAATGAATTTCTTAAAAGATTATTGGAATGTAGATAAGTTATTTTAGCCCTTTCCATCTATGTTTGTTTATAAACTAGGGGTATTTGGTAGAGGAATCCTACATCCTCTTTTTAGCATTAAAATTAGAAAAAAATATTTATATATCAAACATAGGTTCTTAAGATACATCATTACACCTTGCATTTTGAAGACATAAGCATAGACATCTTTTAGTTTTCTTTTAATAGAATGTGTGGCAGATTATATTTTCCAAAATGGCTGCAATAAGTTCTTCTATTCCACATAAACTTCTTATAATATGTTACAGGTATTTCTCCCATTGAAAGGTTTTGGCAAGCAGGGAGGATTATTTATGTTGCTTTTCCTTGAATTTTGGCATGACTGTGATTAAGGCAGAAGTCACACTATGTGACTTACAAAGCTAGGCTGCAAAAAAATAATACAGCTTGTTCTTTGAAGATAATCTCCATGCTATGAGGAGATAAAGGGACCATATGGAGATACCATATGAAGATGTTCTGATTGATAACCCTAGCCAAGGTTCCAGGTAATAGCCAGAATCAAACTTCTGAAAGAAGTTTAAGGCACTTGGGAAGAAAATTGTCAGATCCTAGGTATACAAAGAATGGTCCCAAAGTTGGGGCATGGACCTGGTTAGGCCTAGCCCCATGACTTGACAGACTATTCACCTCATGTATAGAAGTGGGTTGCGGAGGGCAAGAGCAATGTCCTACTTTCCTGTAATAAAAGTAGTACCCGTTACCTAGAAGGTCATATGTAAATTCCATTCTAGTGGCAATAAGACTGAGTTCTATCTTCATCACCTTTTGTAAGAGAAAATTTAGTTAATTACATCTTAAATAAGTCAAGGTGGCAAGTGGATGACCAGAAAAATAAGTGTTGATGAGATAAATGTCCCCAGCAATTAGTTCTGAGTGATAGCTAAGAATAGCCTGATGGCCTATTTATCCTTCCTGGGACTCTATGTTCACTGAAGAGTGAAGAGACTTTTTGAGCTATGTTGGTTTTCCTTAGTTATTCACCATACTTGCTGGGTTTTTAAAAAGTTGTCTGCTGTTCAGGACTTAGCAGTATGACTGTACGAGCTTACCAATTCTCACAAATGCTCAGGGAACAAAGGGCTCAGGAAGCTATCTCAGCAGAGGAGCAGAGACAGAATTAGATAGTTCTTACAGATATGAAAGATAGTTCTAGATGTTTGCATGTAAACTGCATAAAATTATATCCTTAGGCATATAGTGTACCAGTAATAAATTGTCTTGACAAGCAGGTGTTTATTATAAATTTTGCAACTTTTTATTCAGATGACTTTGGTTTCATTAAATTAAACATTAAGATAGGGATCCACAGCTGAAGATGAATATTCCAGTATGAGTCTTATGGATGTAAAATAAATCTAGTGGTTTTCATTCCTATTTACATATTTTAAGACTTGTCTCAGGACAGTGCTTGCCTGGAAGTATAGTGAGCTCACTGTAACTATTGATCTTCAGATCATTTTAGAGAGCATGACATAGTCAAGCATGAAACTATCCAAAAGACCATGAGTAAAAGGAGAGACTTTTTCCTTGAACTTTGAAGTCTTTGTGGAGGCTAAGGAGTTTTTAATGTGACCCGCATGAATGCTCTGAGATATAGGAAACAGTGTCAGTGTCAGTAGAGGCCAGATGAGGAGAGATAACAATAACAATAGCAATATCCATCCCAGCTAACAGCGGAAAGCTTACCAGTGTTGCTGGGACCATGCAACTCCACTCCTGTCCAACAGCGACAAGTAGCCTCCACCTTGGATATAAATGAAGACTAAATGGGGAAGCTGAAATCTACCTCTACCTGGCAGAAATGAGTCAGTACCCCACTTTTCCCTGCTTGAGTAGTTTCAGAGAAAGCCAGCTAGGGCAGAAAACTTAAATAAGATAAAGTTTGTTATATCTTAACATCTGCAGTGTCTAGTTTGTAATAAAAAATTACACATTATACCAAGAATGAGGAAGATGTCAAATTGAAAGAAAGAGACAATCGATAGATGCCAACACCAAAAAGACATTTTATGATTATCTGAAAAAGTATCAAGCAGTCATCATGAAAATGCTTCAGTGAGTGGTTACTAACATGCTAAAATAAATTCTTGGCATAGAAATTAAACAGTCTCAGAAAAGAAATAGAAGATATAAAAAAGAAAAAATTTTATATTTTAATTGGAATTTTTAGAACTTAAAAATACAGTAACAAAAATAAAAAAAAATGAATTAGCTCAACAGCAGAATGGTGGGAAAAGACAAAGGAATTGGTGAACTTGAAGATAGAATATTAGAAATACCCAATTTGAAAAAAAAGAGAGAAAATAGAGTAAAAAAATTAACGTAAGTTCAGGGGTCTGTGGACCTATAAAAAAATTATTATTTGTATTATCAGCATCCTGTGTGGTATTGGTGGAATGGTAGACATATAACTTGATGAAGAGGAATAGAGAATTCAGAAATAGGCCCACAATGTATACCCAACTGATTTTTGACAAAAGTGCAAAAGAATTTAGTTCTAGAAGAATAGTCTTTTTAACAAATGGTACTGGAGCAACTAGAAATTTATTTATAAATAATATTTTAAAAAGAACCTTGATTTGTGTCTCACACTTTCATATCTTATACAAAAATTAACTCAAAGTGGATCACAAACATAAATTGAAAATGTAAAACTATATTTGAGATCTAGTTTGGCAAAGAGTTCTTAAAATTGACATTAAAAGCATTAAAAAAGGAAAAATTGATATGCTGAACCTAATCAAAATTAAAAACCTTTGCTCTGCAAAACCCTCTGTTAATAAGATGAGAAGATATGCCTTAGATTAGGAGAAAAAAATTAAGCCATATATCCATCAAAAGATTAGTATATAGAATGTATAAAGCACTCTCAAAACTTAGTCATAAAACAGACATTTAATTAGGTAATAGGAAAAAGGTATGAACAAACATTTCTCTAAAGAAGATATACAGATAACAAATAGTTGTATGAAAAGATGTTCATCATTAGCTATTATGTAGATGTAAATTAAAATCATAGGGTATTATTACACACATATCAGACTATCGGAAGATAGCTAAAATAAAAGCAGTGACAACACAAAATTCAGGCAAGTATGTAGAGAAATTAGATCACTCATACATTGCTGGTGGGAATGTAAAATGATATAGTCACTCTAGAAAACATTTTGCGGTTTCTTAAAAAACTAAACATGCAACTCTATACAATCTAGCAATTGTACTTGGGCATTTATCCTGAAGAAATGAAAATTTGTGTTTATATAAAATGTGTACATGAATTTTATATTAGTTTTATTCTCAATAGCCAAACCCAGATATCCTTCAAGAGGTGAATGGTTAAAGAAACTCAATATCCTGGAATACTACTCAAAAAATAAAAGAAACAGACTATTGATACATTTGACAAGTATGAATCTCCATATAATTGAACTGAGCAAAAAAAAAAAACAATCTTCAAACGTTACATACTGTATGATTCTGTTTTTGTAACATTGTTGAATGACAAAATTATGAAAATGGAGCACATTAAAAGTCGCCAGGTTATAAAGGAGGTAGTGTGTGACTCTAAAAAGGCAACATGAGGAATTGTTGTAGTGATGGAGATATTCTGTATCCTGATTGCATTGAAGTCCACATCCTAGTTGTGATCTTGTACTATAGTTTTGCAAGATGTTACTATTGGAGGAAATTAGGCAAATGGTACATGGGATCTCTCTCTATTATTTCTTACAATAGCATGTAAATCGACAATTATTTCAAAATAAAAAGTGTAATTAAAGAAAACCAAATGTAAATATGTTCCTTCCTTGCTCAGAATCCTCCAGTTGTTTCCCATAATTCTTAGAATAAAATTTATACTCCTCTCCCTGACTACAAAGTTCCACAATATGTAGCTTCTGCTTGCCTCTTCTCTTTCACTCTATTGTTCTTTTCTCTAACCTAACACACCAAGCTGGCCTTATGGTCATTGTCTTTGCTGTTCCTTCTGCCTAACACACATCTCTCATTCTTTTTCTCATGGCTAACTTTTAGTCCTCTGCTCAAATGTCTACCCTTTAGAGATGGTTAATCTATCACTCCATTTAAAAAATAACCCTTCCCCCATCCTCACCAGGTCTCTGTCTCTGTTGTTCTTTGAATCCCTGGTTTCTCTGCCTCTGTTTCTCTCTTTTGTTCAGTCTCTTTCTCTTCTTCATACTATCTGTAATTGTTTTAAACCTAATAAGTTATAAAATAATTTATAATTCTGTTTCAAACCAATGAATACATGTTTATATTTTTCTTATAGAAATAAAGTATAGAAAATACTGAGGTCCTCTGACCATGAAACAAAGTCTGAGTCTTTCCCCTACTCCTCTGTTTAATTTATGAATTAGGCACTATAAAAGATTAACAACAAGAATAAAATAAAACAATTATAATAATATACTGTAATCAAAGTTATGTGAATCTGGTATCTCTCTCAAAACATTGTAATTCATGGATAGCAGATTTGTTTTACCATAGATCTTAGTAACCTCAACATATATATTTTTTCCTTTATTGAGAACTTTTACCTTTTCATTAAAAAAAAACACTTTATGACTTCTCTTTGTCATATTCAAGTTGCCAACGCACTACTCTTGTATTTTGCGGACATTATTAAGTAAAATAAGGGTACTTGAACACAAGCATTGTGATACTAGGACAGTCAATCTGATAACTGTGATAGCAATATCACATGTTGACTGTATCTCGTCAACATGTTTGAAAGTTGTTTCTTTTAAAACTTTTGCTTAGAATTATCTCTTGTGTGCTTTTTACTAACTCAGATTTATTTTACTAGCATTTGCCTTGAATGTGTCTTCTAAAAGATGAGCAGAGCACATTTATATTTACTGTGTCCATTGAAATTCCTGCTATCTTGTTTTGTGCTTTTTATTCACCATGTTATCTCTTTGTTTCTTTTGTTTTTATGCCTGAATTTTGATAGTTGCATTCTGTTTGCTTTTTTAGATTTCTGTTTGTGTGCTTTCTAAATGGAAAACAATACCTCTATTTATATTCTTCTAATGTTTCCTTTGTTACTTAAGCAGATATGTACAAACTTATTTTTTTGAAAACAAAGATAAAAATTGTCAGGCATCTGTATATCCTAAAAGACATAAACTAAGATGCATTTGCATCCTTTAATTTCCATTTCTGTGCCCTACCCCACCTAAGGCATCTTTTTCCTCCCACCCACATACACACATGTGTTAAACGTTTTAATAATTATTACTTACTTAAACTTATAATAACTCTGAGTAATTAACGTATATTACTTCTTGAATTCTAATAATTCTTCTTAGCTTTATTTTTCTATTTGCTGTGGTACCTTTTAAAATTTAAAAATAATTTAAAAAAATATCTCTCAGGGACAAACATTCTGAGCCCTTACAGATCTAAAATATCTTTATTTTAGTACCACTTTTGAATAATAATTTGTATTTTTATAGAATTTTAGAGTATGAAATGACTTGAAGCTGGTCTCTGGAGACAGGCAATACTCTAAGTTCTAGAGATCTCCAGCTAGTGGAGTCCCACCTGACCTGTTAATCATACCCTCACATAGACTGTATCTACTCAAGGTGGATGCATACATTGCCTCATTCTCTCTTTCTCTTATAAGGCACGTGTATGTTGAGAATGAATATATATATATACATGTGAATGAATATATATATATATATGTATATATATATATGTATATATATATGTATGTATGTATATAGACTACAGATGTATCTATCTTTCCTGGATGATTGAACAAACATCAAATACATAAAACATGTTCAGTGTTGCTGCAGGTAAAAATGAGAGGCATAGAGCTGCTCAACTATCAACCTAAAGATGTTGTACACTCTACTTTGCTGTATGCTTTCCACTAGAGGATGACAGTACTAACTCAACACCCATAAGATGCCTTTGCTATTTTGCTGTAGTGTATATATAATTGAGGTTCACACTTTCTCAGCTGATCACCTTTAACACCAGGTTTTCAAAGTGAATACTTGAAGACAGGGGTGTGCCTTAGTCCCTTTCAGGGTGCTATAACAAAAATACCACAAACTAAGTGGCTTTTAAACACCAGTTGTTTATAAAAGCTAGGTGGCTTATTTCTCACAGTCTGGTTGGGAAGTGCAAAATCATGGCACCAGCAGGATCAGTGTCTGAGGAGAAACCCGCTTCTTAAACTGTTGTCTTTCTTCTGTGACCCATGAGACTGAAAGGACAAGGGAGCTCTCTAGGGTCTCTTTTATAAGGGCTCTAATTCCATTCATGAAGACTGAATTTAGTGACCTAATTACCTCTAAAAGACCCCACTTCCTAATACCATAATATTGGGGTTGAGATTTTAACATATGCATTTAGATCACAGTGGCTAAAAACTACCAGATCTTAAAGAAGCTTGAGCCTCATTAAATGTATGATTTAATGCCCCAAGCTAACTCATTCTCTTTGTATCTTATGATCCCCTAGTTTATCTTTTCTTCAGATTATTACTTCATTATTATTTGACATCACTTAGCACTATGCTAATCTTGTCATGGAACTCTATTACCTTCTTTTGCCTTAAGTTTGGATGAACAGTAAAAGAGAAAGAATACAGAAAGATGGTATTTAGAAAAATCATCTAAAAGAGAATGGAGAATGAAATTACCACTGGTGTAAAGTGAATGGAAATAATATTTTGTTGTTAGTTTATTCATGCATTTATTAAGTATTTATTGAGAATTTTCTGTTGCCAGCCACAGTTCTAGGTGCTGGGGGTAATTTAATGAGCAGAACAGAGGAGATGAAGATTACCTTGGAGTTTGTATTCTGTTGGTAAAGACAGAGATAGTAAGTTAAATCAGACATTTTTTTATGATTTCTATCTATTCACATAGTTGCACTTTCTGAACTCAGGTTTATTGGTGTTTATTTTTTTTGTTAGCTTTTTGCATTTATTTCTGTTTTGATTTGTTGTTGCTATATCATGTGGGAAATATGAGTATTTGAGAAACAAATGCATCGTTAATTATAATCATTTTTCTCATTGCAGACAAAATGATCTATTAAAAACATAAGTCTGATTGTATTGGTGTGTTGCTCAACACTTCTCAATGGTTTCTCATTATTGTTAGGGTAAAAGTAAAGTCTAATCCTGGCATGATCTAGTCTCTGCCTCCTTCTTCCTCTGTCTCATGCTATTCCCTCCTCAATGTTGGCTGTGCCTATTCTTGCTTTCTCTCAGTTCTCAAACTGTCAACACTACAGTCTACTTGGGGGCCTGTTAGCTTAGCTTGTATAGCCTTCTGTCTCTCCTTCCCAGTCCTTTGCCCTATTAATTCTGCTCATTCTTCAAAATCAGCTCATCTTTACATTCCCTACACGTCATTCGCGGAGGCTCCATTAAGTCAAAACTATTAAAAGCCCTCAGAGTACCCTGTTCTGCTTCACAATGCTTATCACATTTGAAATGAATAATTAGTTGTTTGTTGTTTGTCTCTACATATAGACTGTAAATTCTGTGTACATGAGAACTCTCTGGATCATTGTTTTAGTCTCAGAACTTAGCATAGGTCATAATAAATTATAAATGCTCAGAAATTATTTTAGTAAACTAATTCAGTTTTTTGGTAGACTTGTATGGAAAACACTCGTCTGTGTATTAAATAGTACATTAAAGTTTATATAGACAAGAGTGTGGGCTTAGTAATGTTTTCTTTTGGATCAGAGAACAAGAGAAGTCTGACTTCTAAAAAATGATGAAATGTGCATTAGGCTATGCTCTTGGATGAGAGATGAAATGAGTTTTGAGTTCTTCAGTATTTCTTGAGTTTTTCTGATATTGACTTGTCTAAATTGAACTACAGAGTTAACCAAGGGTCCCTAATGAAATGACCCCTCAGTGTTTGTTCCTTTCATTTTGTTTGGTTTCAGAAAGTCCTCTGGACATTTATCAGAACTACAAAGTAGAAATTGGTTAGCTTCATTTAACACCATATCCCACTTCCCCGGCCTCACACAAAGGCACTTGCCATTTTATATTGTTTTTGTTTTAATCATTTTCCCAAGTTCAAAAATTTAGAGTTGTACATAGCTAACAGCTCTCATTGTCAATTCCTCAAGATCTTATTCCATGAAGATGTTAAAACCCTAGTGTTCTAGGAGCCATAGGAATATAAACTTTCTCTGATTCTTCATCTCAAGACTGATGAAATCAGGAAGGCCTTTGGCAATGTGCACTGGCTCTCTGGTGCTTTAGCAAGAGTAGAATTACTTTGCTTGGCTGATACTATCATATGGGTCTCTAATCTCTAGTTGAAATTTTAAATTTTAAAGGAAATAAAAATTGTACACCTGAACCTAGTATAACGCATATAATATTATATACCAAATATACTACAAAAAAATATAAAGCAATAATAAAAGTTTTCTAATTTTCACTCATATTGCATAAGAATAAGACAGGAAACCATAAAATAATTTCTTCATGGAAAACAATATTATTAAAAGACAAATTATTGTTGCTTTGATATATTTATATTTTGTTTATGAATATGAATTCTTGTAGATGGTGTTTGCAGTTTACATGAAAGCATAAAATTTACATGCAGTTTAATGAAAGCATGAAATTCATAAGTGGATTTTTTTATAGATTTTAGAACAAAAGGTGTACATTTTCATATATGCCACACAGTTACTACACCAAAAAACTATTCCTGTTGTTTTATTGATGAAATCCCCTTTGATGTTTTATAGGTTTGCTACTAGAAACAAGCTTGTTTTGTTGAATTGTTAGTCCACATATGCAGTATTTAGGTATTTTGACAACCAAAATAAGAGTATTTTCTATAAACAACTGTAAATATTTTTATTTTAATATATAGAATTATATATATGTACACACACACACACACACAATGTAGCAATTAGCCTTGTTTTAGATTTGTATAGGGAATGTACTGTGTGCTCAATATGTAACATACAATTAAAAAAACATATGCTCTGTATATCCTAGTGTTACTGTAGCTACCTAACACTAGCTTAATTGAGGTTTAAAGTAATTTATGTATGTGATCAGAAGCCTTTTATTTCAAATGCTGACTTGGGGAGGTGGTGTCAGAAACTACTTAATGACCTAAAGGAACTAGAAAAATAGGTTAGTATATATTTATATTGTAAGACCTATCTAGTTCTTTACCTATTAAACTGACCTCTAACTCAAGTCGGAAAATTATTTAAGTCCTCAGTGATAGATTGCAGACAGTAAATCTTCCTGTCACTGTTTTGTCGTTGTTTTAAGCTGAATTAGCATTCCACTGTTATCTGTTTTCAGTTTTGTGATTATGGCGTTTGGAGCTTTGTGTAATTTAATTGTCAAAACCTGACCATTTCTTTAATTTGTATTGGGCAATTCATCAGGTAATTTTATAAAGTATTATCATGAAAGAAATTAGAGCTCTGCGGGAGTTCTCCTGAAGCCAGATTCCATTCAGGAATATAAATGTTGTACATTTTAACCATATAATGGGAAAAAAATGTTGTATTAGGATTTCCTTGTACAATAATAACAGAGCTAAAAGAAGTAGAAATGGAGTAGTTGCTATTCACCTGGGAACTACTATAAGACAAATCCCTGTGATAGACTCTTAAGGGCCATAATCTTTAATCATCACAGCACAGGTTTCTTAAATGACTTACCTACAGTCATCCAGACAGTGAGAAGAAGAGCCTACAATTTAAACTGGTGAGTCATTCTATGATGGCCTAGATGCCCCTCTCCATGCTTCACTCATATCTTTGTCTTTACATTTTATGACATTTGTTTTTACTACAGTAGTGTTTTCTTCTTCCCTCATCAAAGATGTTTTGGTTTATTGAATTATTATGCCCAAATGTGAACTATTCTTTCAATTTTAAGTTAAACAATTTTGCTCCTTGGAATCATACTGATATTCAAAAGTGCTTTTATCATAATTTTTTTAATATAAAAGAAGCAATTGCATCTTTTATTATAAACTCTTCCAAATCTTTGTTTATAGATCAGTGAATACAAATTCTAGACAAATATTCAGTGGTAGGCATAATAATGTCCCTCCAAAGTTGTCCATGTCCCAATCCCTAGTACCTGTGAATATGTTAGGATATATGGGAAAAGGGACTTGGTAGATGTTGTTAAATTAAGGTTATCTGAGTGGGCCCAGTATAATCTACAAATCTTTAAAAGAGGAAAAGGCAGGCAAGAGTGGTCAGAGTGAGAGAGATTAGACGACAATGCTACACTGCTGGCTTTGAAAATGGAAGAAGGGGTCATGAGACACAGACTATGGGCAGCCTGTAGGAGATGAAAAGGCAAGGGAATTGTTTTGTGATGATGTGCTACTGAAAGGGTCACAAAGATGTAGTAATGGGTTAAGGTTAAGAGCCTACGTGCTAATCACCATGTCTCGCTTCTGGACACCTGCTTGCTTGAAAAGTTATTGTTTGACTATTATGCCTGGGAACCTAACAATTACCCATGGGAACCTAACATTTTAACAATATGCTTTCTGCTTCTGTACCCCCGCTTGCACAACCCACCTTTAGGTTGACAGGTAGAGAATAGAAGAAATATTAGACCTTTGTGATTTAGACAGAATGAAGAATGAGATTTTGGGCTTAAAACCCTTGTATCTTTATGTTTCGGGGCTGCTCCTTTGGAAGGACAGCCGCCGGCTAATAAACTGCCTCTAATATCAGAGCACTCAGGTTGAGTCTGGTTATTCCAGTCACAACAGTTTCTTCTCTAGAGCCCCCCATAGAAATGCCTTACACCTTAATTTTATACCAAGAAAGGCCCATTTTGGACCTTCAGAACTGTAAGATAATAAGTTTTTGTTGCCTAAGGAAATTTGTGATAGCAGTAACAGGAAAACAAAACAGATGCTCTTGATTTAACTATAATTTTAAATGTGAAGTCAGACGTAGCTTTATGCCTCTTCTCCTCAGTGGGAGTCCAGAAATTCTATGTGGAAGTTACTGTGAAAATAATATAAACAGAGCCACTTCAAAATGGAGTCAGAGTTGCCATCCAAGAGGAACTGCCTTGCACATCTTACAGCTTAAACTTTAGAAATATTAAAACTGAGCAAAATAATTTGTGGAATAGGCCTAACGCAATGTTGTAGCCCAACGAACTGTTTGCAAAGATAACAAGAAAGCAGACATATCACTGCCGAACTGAAAATTAAAGGCATTCAGAATTAGCATCACTATGTTAGCTTATCTGCACCTAAGGAAATTCCTTACATTTATGGAATTGTTCCCCTTCAGTTTCTCATAAATATCCCTTGTCTTTGCCTCCAAATCAGAACACTATTTGGATTTCTGCCTGAATCAGTGCTTCCCAAATAGCTATTGTTATGGATTTCAGATAAAGGCTTGTTGCCTCTCATTTTGACCTTTTATTTTTAGGTTAACAGTACTTAAGGCCAGGAAATAGGAAGCTATGGATAGTGCCTTCACATAGTAAATCATTTTCTTTTTTGATTAAAAAATCCACTATTATTTCTTATTTACTTGTTTGCTTATTCATTTATTTATGCTTTGAAAAAACTTTACTTGTTTTTTCCGTTTGGGGGAAAGTAAAAATCACACTTTAATTTCTTCCTGTCTAAATAGTGTTGTGAGGAAACAGTTTGGCAATGTATGAACGAACCCCTAGAAGAGTAGTTAGTGCACGATGAGCTCT